>NNCF01125814.1:114877-139277 GCA_002313205.1 Laupala kohalensis | reverse complement strand
CCACACACACACACACAAATTCATCCAAAGCTTTCAATTCTTTCCATTACAAAAAAGAAATAATTATGCTGTTTTACATTGCAGTCTGTAATTTATTTTAATAATTTCCTGTTTCTTGTACTGTAATACGTATTCATAGGGAGTTTTAAACTACCTTTTCACAACAAATTATTTATTCTGAATTCTGTTCAGCTTCTGAAATTTCCTCGTGTTTTCAGGCAACAGGTCCTTAGGCAACTTTTCTTACTCTTTTGGTCGAAGCGGCATCATTAAATACGTAATGCCAAAGAATTAATTCAGAGCTACTCGTATGTTTTAGCTGTTTGTACGTTTTATTGAATCCGTATACTAAGAAGTCTACGAATACTACAGCAGGAGGAAAACATCTCTTGGCATATGTAAATGAACAAATGATTTCAAATGAATTGTCAATTAGTAAGAAATCATTTTGGAACTCGCTTATGATAAATGAGAGTTTAGCATGTTATAATCATTTTAAAAAACTGCTTTTCAAAATAGTTCTTTGTAGTAGACTCCGGGAAGAAAGAGGGGTGCCTGAATATTTAATTTAAAAAAAATTGTTATTTAATGACCACCCTGTTCTTATGATAATTATTACCAGGGCGTACTAAAATGCAACATGAATCATTTCCTTTCGCAAGAATACGTGTATTGTACGAAAATATCGTTTTAAAAAACCCTTGTGTCAATAAGTCACGGAAGCGGCAGTGTATCTTCTTTCCCTCCGAACTTCGCTGTTGAGGTAGCAAAGTCGCGCGCACATCCGGCCGTGCGACGCTCAAGGCGAAACGCGTTACGCTCAGTGATTCGACTCCCGGCAGAGACGTTGCTCACGTTTTAGTTACGTTTCACGAACTTTCCAGGTGAAAGGAATCTGTTCATTGAATGTTTCAGACATGAAAAACAAGTTGGAATTCTTCAAGAGTTTCCTGTTGCTGAAAAGTGATAATGTTTCATTTTTATGTCAATTATTTCAACTTCAGGGTCTTATGATAACTTACCCAATTTGTAAGGCTGCAAAAGAGTTCCTTAAAACGAAGAATTTCGATATTTACTGACATAAACCCAGCAGCCATCATTTTATCGTTAAGACGTGATTATTGGATTGAATGTCTATAATGCGTGTGTGTTCCTGACTGAGTTCATCTTTAATTTCTATCATTAAATCATTCTACTATTCCATTTACGTATTAAAATAATATAGTATTTGCATCAGCTTGTCAACAGCCAGGGTAATGGGGAAGCGTATTGAAATAAGGAGAGTCCTTCATGTTACTAAAACGTTTGACTCAAATCTGATAAATTTCATTGTTGATGTGCCTCCATTATTATTTCGTAAGTGCCAAATATTTAAAGAGAGAATGAAGAAGACTAGATAATTCTTTTTCATACTACAATGTAACAGCGAAGAAAAATTGAAGAAGATAATATATATGAGATAAGAGACATACGTTCTTAAGAAGATTGCGAAAGATCCACTACTATTAGTGTTATTTTTTTAATGCGAACATCAAGAAGATAGATTGTTAGTATTATTTACAGTTTAATTTAATATTACATGTTCCTCTGTATGGTGGTTTGGAAATTATTTATTATATCTCAACAGAATTAGAATTGAGAAGAGTAACTTTACGTATCCAATTACTTAATACGTTGTAGCGTTTAAACACTATAATTGATAGGTTCTCACCGTGGGAATGTTCTCACTCCATTATGAATTAGCGTGTTATGTCTACCTTCACTGTGGAGAATTCTAAACTTGAAGTTTGCCAAGTCAACAATATTTTTTGAATGGATAGAATTGCAGAAACCCTAATTTTAACAACAGGTGGGTCATTTCTTCATCGTCTAAAGATAAACATGCCGTGCGTAAAATTCATTGTGATTGTCCATTACGAAGTTTAATATTTGACAACAACATCAGGTTTTTGTTTGTACTTTCATACAAATTCTCTCCTTGGCAGTGGAGTAAGTTATCATAAGATAGGTGGAGACACCACTTATCATTATGGCGAATCAATATAGATACTTTATTGACCCATAGTTATAGCTCAGTAGCTGATTGTCGTGCTCAATGAAGTCCAGTGTTTTTCCGTGTCAAGGATCACAATCGCAATAGCGGCTTCTTTTCGTCGTTATATTTCGAGAAATTTTTTTTCTTCCTCGCGGAAAAATAAGATCAGAGCCACAGAAAATATTTTAGGAACAGTACCATAATTTTTATTCCGTCAGTCAAGAGAAAATACATCGTACCTTATTATTTCAACAACTTCCGATGCGATGTGTTTCTTTGATCCAATGCAGATGCTATATCACGTAATCAAGAATTAATGAAAAAAGAGTGATAAGTAAGAGAAAGTGTGTAACTTTATGCTGTAGTTTCAACATTCAAATGCAAATTAACTCAGTAAGTTAGTAGTGAGGAGTAGATATACCTTTCCTGAAGCTCATGTGTGTTTTTTGGGTGGAACCAAAGCGCTCCCGTCAGTTGCAGGATCTCTCTTGCGATTCCAAGAAGTGTTGTTAATCTTCCTGCACGAAAATACACCATTTAAAAATTGCATGAGTCGTGATGCATTAGAGATGTCTCATTACCCATCTCGAACGCGCCAGGGATTTCCGTTGCTACGTTCAGTCCCAGGTCACGTGTTGACGGGCCTTCCGATACTCGTTCTCTGACACGTCTGGAACTACCTCCTGGCTTCAACTCGAGGTCTTCAGGTTTAATACATGTTTGAAGAAGGTGAGGTTTCGTTAACACAAGTTAGTAAATTAATGAAATTTTCTGGTTTTCCCATGTTACCACACTTATTCGTTTCAGAAAATCATTTCGTCGGCTTGACCGACATCACCGTTAAATCTAAAATATTCATGTCAGAAATTTTTTTAAAAAAACTTGACAAAACATCCTGGTCAGGGTTTTTCTCCGGTTTTCCTTTGAAGGGGCGGCGTCTATTGAAATAATAAATCTCGAATTGATTGTTATTTTAATAATTTGTAAACAATATTTTCCGAATAATCTATAGCTTAATAAATGCTGTTGTCTGAAATATTTTTTGCGCTTTATTAAATACAAATTTGTTGCTATTCTATTAATATTAGAACATGTACCGAACTATTTTTTATTCTTATCTTAGGAATGTGCGGAATGTTAAATCCGCCTCTGCCTTAGGGCCCTTAATCGGAATTGATGGGATTGTCCCTTGTTTGCTTCCGGAGAGTAAATTAATTTTTCCCCCTCCACGTGGTCATACGCAGTTCGTTCGGCTTGTTTGACAATAAATTTATTATTATTATTATTTTTATTACCACTATATTAAAACCCTAATATTTCATTAATTTATTCAACGCATGTCAGTGGAAGAATAATAACTTGTGACGTTAGTCAGTCCCACACATGAAAATTCGTGACTCATCTATTGTAAGCCAAAGCAAACACAAAAATGGGAAATAGGCTTTTACTATTACACGTTAGGTGTGAAAATTCAAGTACCTAATACATAAAGTAAGAAATGCATGGATGTAAAACAATATTAAAATTAAGAATAGCCACAATAGCTTGAAGTGGTATCTGTATACTTATACACGTAGTCTTATTTGTATCATGTCTTCGTACGTTTTACATTAACTGTGACTGAAATTAGCGCTTTTTTTGTAATAATGCGAGGGACACTTAATAGGAAAAATACTACAATTAAAGAATATACCACAAAATTAATTTACCTAACATCCTTCAAAGACAATTTATCAAGAATTGGGAATGAGCTGTAGAGTCTCATTAAATGTTCCAGTTAAGGTGATGAAATAATTTGTAACTACCGTTAGAGTGAATTCTATTATTTGTTGAAGTTGCCTAGATGTTCTGGTTAGACACTCTTATTCGTCGTGACTCAAAAAGGATTGAAGAGAAAATTGAAGGATGGTGATTGGAATGTTACGCTGGATCGATGTTTTCGCCACTTCTTTTCACTCCTGGTGATTTCCCATTTCCGTCGCTGGAACTCGACCTCTTACGGCTCGACGGCCGTATAGACGCACTTCTTCAAATATTTGCAGATAACCCTTGATGCGGTGTGTTCAAGAAATTATCAACAAAAAAAACAAAAAACAATTATGTACCTCTATTTGTATCCATCGTATTTCTAACTAAATACATTTTTTCTATTTATTTATTTATTCATTGAACAATAATAAGTTTGATACCGTAGTAAATTATATTTTCTTTCGTTTTATTATTATTATTATTATTATTATTATTATTATTATTTAGACTTTCTTCTAAGCATAGCAGGTTGGTAGTTCAGTACGCATCCAAGTTCCATTTTCCTTAGACTGCCCTTCGTTGAAACTTTCAGGGGCACACTTTCCGAATTACATCAGCCGTCCCGAGAATGGCTGTTCAGATAGGTAGGTCTATCCGGGAATTTTCTGACGTGTCTTCAATATATTTGCGCACTGTATCAGGTTAGAACTACAATGATAATTTACAAGCAATTGTTTAAATTAGGGTCGCCGCTTCGCCACTAAGGATCTGTAGATAAAGGGAACCGTGAGTCTAAAGCGTGGGGGACAAATTGCACTAAACTGCTTTTCAGGTATCGATATGTGTGAATTGAAAATATTAATCCCATTAAATCTTTATTAGCCTATTACTTGAACTAGAATTTGATGTACAAAAATATAGATTGTCTTCTGTGCTAGCTTCAATTATTTACCTCCATCCAACTATCTTGTCTTCCTATTTTGTACTACGTTTATTTTATGGATTAATCATATTTCAATAATGTATAATGCATGAATAATTTTTATTATAATTTTTAATTAATTATATTTTTAAATTAAGGTATGGAAGCTGATAATTTATAGGAACGAGTCATTACATGTCAACTCAATCAATGGATGTTGCTTGACCATTTTTAACTTTTTATTCTTGACATAGACATAACTTCAGACTACACATAACTACATCAGAAACTCAAGCGTATTTTGAAACTACTTTGTTCAATGTTGCGAAAAACATTGACAAAAAAATAAAGCACAAATTATTCCAGTGAACCATGATTGGATGATATATAATATCAACTCTATGCAGTACGTTGAGGAAGTGACTTGTTTTAATCCAAAGAGTGACATTCGCAAGAAACTGTGGCTCCAATAATAGTTGGGTAGACGTTGGTCTCCATTCCCCATATTCCTTGGCATTATAGGTCTTTAAATTTGAGCATTTTTTTCTCCCTTTTGCTCACAACATTCATGTTGTTGGGAACAGAAACACCCATTAGAAGACATTACTTACTCTCTTTGTTTCTTAGAACAATGTCTGGTCTATTTGCAGTAATTGTCCTGTCCGTATTTATTGGCTGGTCGCAGAGAATTTGACTTTCTCATTGGAGTTCACAGAAATTGGTTTGTGTTGATACCACTTTTCTTTAACGGTGAACCCCGAAGCTGTACATATATGCTATTGTATATAAGAACGAACTTTGTTGTGCCTTACCAAATTCTCATGCTCAGACAAGATGGTCTATTGTTTCTTCCTTCTTTGCATAGTCTGCATAGGTCATGTGTCTTTATGTACTATTACCTTTTCGTAGTTCCTGATCCTTTTTGCTTGGTCCTGAATAGCAGTAACCAAAGCTTCCGTTTCTCCTTTTAGGTTACCATATTTTAGCCATGAAAATGATGCTCATTCACACAAAGCTTCAGCAGTAATCCTTTTGGTAAACAGGCCATAATATTATTTTGTGACATGTGTGCTTTAGTTGTTGATAGCACAGTTGTTTGGTTTGTGTTATGGCACTTTTGAACTTTTATAGCGGAAAATTTCGTAATTGGTTTTTCCTCGTCTACATAAGGATTTCCTGGGTGCTTCGTTTTCGTCTCATTTTTCTATGATTTTCATATATACGGCATGTAGTTTTCCGTCCATGTACATTCGCAGTCCCATGACTGTGATCTTGAATGTATTTTCAAGATAGGTTTAACCTCTCCCTTCATATTTTCTTCGAATGTACAATCGATCCACATCCGCTCGAGGATGTATCATCTTATGCACAGCGAAGACTTTCGTGTTTTCCTGTCCATCCGTTTGAAATGTCGAGTATTTCCACGCTGTAACTCACTATTGGGAAGGTCAATGGATTAATTCTTTGATGTTGATTCAGTCCGTAACATTTCTCAGATTCCTCTCATATACTCTCCTCTTACTTTCTCTTTCATGATAGCATGTTGTATACCCCCTTGTTAATCGGTTCCTAGATATTTGAATGCATATACCTGGTTCTAAATATCTGATCTCATCATGATTTGAAACATGAAAATGTCTTTCTTAACAACTTTTCTTTGACTAAACCAACTTTTGCGGACTTTTTAAAGCCAAATTTCATACTTATCTTTCTGCTGAATTCAACCATTACTGCTATTAGTTTTCTAAGTTCTTCATCATTACTAGTAAACATCTTTAGACCATCCATAGAGTAAATGTGTCACTCGTTATGTTTGTCCTTTCATTCGGTATCTACTTTTTATTCGTTGCAAACGTAAACTCAGAGATATAAGACACACACACTGAAAGGAGAGGTGATAAAGGGTCTTCTTGGAAATTCCTCATTTAATCCGCAAGATTCCTTTGTCAATGTTGATGTTGTTTCGGTGTCTCATAGCTAGTGTTGTTTGTCTTTGATTTTGTGCAGCCATCACAAAATCTACAATTATTTGCTTTACGTTCAGAATCTGCAGATGTTCTATGATATGTCGTATCCACGAATGACGCACATTGTCAACCGCATTTTGATAGTCAATTCATGTCATACTAAGATTCTTTTTGTTTTTGTGGCGCTCTTCTATAATAGCTTTCCTTAAGACAAGCTGATATTTGCATCCAAATGAACCTTTACAGCAGCCTTTTTGTTCCGCCGGCATTAAGTTTTTTGTATCCAAGAAGACTGATATTCGTTGCGCTATTGTGCTAGTGAGTACTTTGTAGATAATGGGAAGGCATGTGGTTGGCCGGTAGTTCTCTGCGTTTCTTGTATCTTTGCTCTTTGACAGTAGGCATGCCACTCCTATAGTAAACCAATGTGGTGTGCAACATGAATTTTCAATTAACTGGTTGAAGCAGCTGGTAATTGTGGAATGTAGTGGAATACGTTTTGGAGCCAGTAGTTATTATTCCGTGGACACCTGGTACCTTATACTGCCCAGGTACCGGTGTATCTGTCTTCATATAAATAGAATCTCAATAAATTTTCTTTATCCTGTCGTCTTCATGTCATTATCCAAAGCACTTTTTACGCATTTGTGATCCCCACTACATTCGTTCTATAATTCCAAAATAATTCACATCTTTCCTTCTTTCGTAACAATTCCTTATTGTACGTACATATGCAACCCTGTCCTCTTCAGTACCCTATAAGTTGTTAATATTATCAATATTAACTTCCGCTCCCATCCTGGCGTATATAATAGTCATACATCGCATGACCTTGCGTTTCCCGAGCTTAATACATCCGGATTAAAAACCTGTGAAGAAGGCAATATATTTCCCCTGACCTGTAAGACACTACCATTGCTTCAGAGTACATCCTTTATTTGGCACGTTCCATGTTATTTCCCAACTGTTAGCATTCGTCCAGAATAATATTGTGGTTGTTTACTAAAAAAATACATTTACCTTTACAAGTAAAATAGTAGTAGAGGATGATAGTATTATATCTTGCCGTATCGATGTGACGATCTCCGCGCTAGATGAAGGTTAACCACATAACTGTTACGTGGCCCGAAGCAACTTTTCCAAGAAGAAAGCATTCAACACAATTTCAAAATAAATCAGGTTGTTTGAAACTTTTAATTGGTATATCTAATAATAATTCGTTATATGTGGGATGTATTATAAAATATAGTTAAATTATAAATAACCGGCTGATTACTCGGCGTTGCATGGGATTTTTCTTATACTAACCTATTTTTACTTAAGAAAAAAAATCCATCTATATTGTAAGATCAAAATATTTTTACTCACAGGTGTTTAAAAATATGTGAAGCCTCCAAGTTTATCAAATTCATAACAATTCAAATTTAATACAAAACCAGATTGTATACAACGCATCATCTCGCGGGAACCGCCTCGGTCGAATTTTCGAACATTGAATTGCGACTGCATCATGTCATTAAAATTCTTCTTAAATTAAACTATTTGTCAAAGTTTTACGATTCAAAGATGTTTTTGTCTGTG
This sequence comes from Laupala kohalensis, assembly GCA_002313205.1. Classification (NCBI taxonomy): domain Eukaryota; kingdom Metazoa; phylum Arthropoda; class Insecta; order Orthoptera; family Trigonidiidae; genus Laupala; species Laupala kohalensis. The sequence continues at coordinate 131,023 of NNCF01125814.1, read as the reverse complement.
TTAAATACGCAAAACAAACAACCAATGAATTTAATGATGATTGATTTTTCAATCTTAAATTACTGTCGTAAGTTGGAATATTTTAACCTTCTATTTTTATAATGTTTTGTCGATAATTTAGGTTAATTGTAGTAGAAAGACGTATCCTATCGCGGACTTCTTTTAGAACTCCTTCAGTCAAACAATATTGCGATTCACTGTCGTCACCAATCGTTTAGAGCGCGTATGCGAATGCAAATAACACTCCATAACATGTTACTGATATACAAACTGATATTGTCCTATGGAATACAACTGTGGGGATCTGCCTCCACCTCTAACATTGAAATCCTACATAGATTCCAGTCGAAAACCCTAAACATTATCACCGACGCACCATGGTACATCACGAATGCAACTCTCCACCAGGACTTGCGCATCCGAATAGTAAAGCAAGACATTGCAATATACGGCTCAAATTATTTAAACAAACTTATCATTCACCCATATTATCTCTCCATGAATCTGCTTGACAATAGAGACCATAGAAGACGCATCACACGCCACCATCCTTTAGATTTAGTGGCTAGATTTTAACTACATATTTTCATTTTCAATGTTAATTTTTCTTTTCTCAATATTCGTTTGAAGTAACACTTCTGAGTGTCTACTTTATACTTATGTATTTTTACTATTTTTTCCTCCTTGTGCAATATTTGCCTAATGTTCAATTTGTAAGAACAAATTGCAAAGAAAGATTAATGATAAAAAATTAGTTTTGTACTAAAAATCATTTGGAAGACAAAAATCTATTTATTGGTTCAATCACATGAAAATAATAAAAGTATACGAGAAACTAAAATACAAGTAGGAATGCTTTACGTTTATCAACTTATTCTCGCTCGCAAGCATTCAGGGTTCCAATTGTTTAGCACGAAATATAACGGAAGATCCCACAAAAGACAAGCAAAAAGTATTAAAAATCTATATTTCAGTCGAGAGTTAGATTTTTCTTGACCAAGATTTTATTTAGTTTGAAGAGACATCGTTCAACAGTAATCTCTTTCAGATATTTCTTTAGACATACAATGATATGTCATAAAGCAAATGATCCAGACAGATAATAGTATCTTCGTTTGGGGTTTAACTCTGAAGAAAAATTAAAATTGTTGGTTATAATTAGTAATGTTGATTGCAATATGAGGGTTAAATGTAGTAGTGCAACTATGAAGGTAAATCTCCGGTCCTCATAATACGATTATTAAACATTTCCTGAGATTTTACGGACAAACTACATTGAAACATTACATTTATTACATTGAAAGCATTTAGCAATTTTTGAAAGGGGAAACTGATAACTGCTTAATAATCTGAAATTAATATAATACATTGTAGAACACTAAACAGATTTCCAAAAATATAAGTCAAGAGATCACATCCGTATTTAACAACGTGAATCGTACAGTAAAAGTACTGTTAGAGTGAAACAATGACGCAAATACACAATATACTAATTTAAATCTACTTCAAAAATGTTTGACGGAGTTAATCTTTCTAATTTAGAAACAACTCGTGCTACTCTAGAAGTGTCTAGTTCTGTTGGGAATGAAGAAAGGAGACCACACCTTAGTCTAATTTACATACTGATCAGCCCTCCTACACGTTGATAAAGTCAAAACTAAACTATTTTTTAAAGTTGGTATTAACGAATTTTATCACTCATTTAAGTATAATGTTCTAGAAAATTTGTTAAACTTTTCGAATATTTAAGACATTTACTATTTATTTAACTTCTCGTTTAACGTTACGGGCCCTTTTTGGGTCTTCTGGTACAATTTGAAATAGCAAATAAAAATACAAATGCGAATAACACATCACTAAAATGAGGTAGTAAAATAGAATAAACAAATTAATATTTTTAGGAGGCGATTCATCCTCAGCTCAATTAAATAGGAAGTGAAACATAATTGTATTCTGTTCAAATAAGAATAAGTAATTTTTTTTTCTGTGATTCTCTATTTACAAAATAGATTTTGGTTTGGTATATTATTTCCAAAAAATGTGATTCCTTTTTGTACCAGAGAATTCAAAAACAAAAATTACTTATTCAATACCAAATGACATTTCTTGATACGTTTTCTGAAAATAAAAATACGATCATTATTCACTTTGAAAGGAAGAAAAGCAAAGGAGAACGAAATAACAATTTAATTGTAGTATTTTCCGTTTACAATTTAATAGAGGCTATTGAGCTAATTTAAATGTATCCTTCATTGCTTCTCGTCCATAAAACTAACAAGAAAATGCACACACCTTCTTCACTTCAGAGCCTAGTGGCGCAAGTGGTGAAGGTGTCACACTAGCAGTAATTTCTTCGTATCTCTTTATTAAAATCAAATGCATACAATATCAATAATCATGGTCATGAAAATTCAATTTCCCTTAGAGTGGTCATTTTACCTCACCTTCCCCTAATAACAATTTAAAATTATTTTGTGAAGGATAGAAATCCTTTTATAGCACCATGTCCGGGTTTTCGTTTCAAAATCCGGGGTTCGGTCTTCTTGTAGATTTGAGTTTTTGTTGATGGCAACACTACATCTAGATATTATTAGTTAGGTAGCTCAAAACATATCTTGACCCTACTACACTTAAAAAAAATAAGCAAAATCACCAAAAATATTCTATGTATTTCCAAGGATGAATGCTTTCCTTGTCAATTAAAGTTTTCATCTATCATCACACGTAGGACGGAGGATGATAATTGTAAGAGCATATGAATTTTGAGGATGATGCAACAATGTACAAACGAAGATTTAGAAATATCAGTATCATATAATTTTTTTGAGCCGTTTTATATTGTTTTAGTGGAAATTACCGCGTGTGCAAATCACGGAACGAACAATTCCTACCCAAGAGTTAATTATAGTACACAACTGGCTATTCTTCAATTCCTTCTCGTTTATGATGGAGGAAAGTGACAGGTGGTTATTTAATAAGTGTTCGAACCATTCGAGATGAAAAGTATACGGTTTTGGCCTTGGAATATTTCTGACGAAAAAACAGCCACAACAATAGAGTCGGATGATATTAACATTAAAGTACTACTATTACAAAATCTCATCAGTAAATTTATAGGTGTTTCCACATTTTAAAAGTTAAAAACTTTTGAGTTTTGAGATTTTACCACGAGAAATAGGTTTTGGAAGGTTTTGCTTTTACCGTTAGACTTAAAGGGTTTTTAACTATCACAGTTTATAAACTTAATAATTTTCACTTTTAAAGCAGATTTATTTTACTTATTCAGGAATAAATTGGAGCAATGATCTAGTCCCTCTGTAAAGAGAGGGTTGTTAGACACGTTGGACTTTCAGTGGCAAATCCAAAAAGAGAGGAGTTAATTTGGCAAAAAGCGGCACAAGAAAGGTTGCATCACTTCTTTGCCAAAAAATGGGGAAAACTCCCTTCGTGTACGATTATGCAGTATGTTCATGTTCCAAAAGCCACAGTCATGATGCATTCCCGAAGGAGTGAATTTAACATAACGGTTTGACCTAAAATATCCGGGTAGTATTTTTATTGTAGGTTTCTCGATTTATCTCACAATTTTTGAGATACTGCAGACTACTATAAATATTTTATGACTATTCGAAGATCTTATATTGCAAGTTAAGATGGATGCACTGCTAAATTTCTTTTTCGTAATGAAGGTAAGAAAATGCTGAAGCACCGTCTCCACAAGTGGTAGCGTGCTAACGAATTTATGAGTTATCACAATTACATTTCCTACAACTGACGGAATACTATCGAACTAAATTCTTCGGAAGAGAACGTTGGAACGAACAAAAGTTTCGTATAAGAGTTTCTATAAAATTTAACTTGTTGTTTTTTGTAGAAATGGCAGAAATAATGAAAAAACACCCCGACCCATGAAATGGTTAATCCATAGTCTTAATATCAGCCAAATATTAATTTTTTTATTAAAAATAATTTATTTTTTCAAAATGATTATTTTAATATTAATTAAAGTTACCTATTTTATATTTGAGATAACTTTGCTCTAATGTTGAATTCTTAAACACAATTTAAGAATTCTTGAGTTTCTCCTTCTCCTGAATTTAATTCTTTTACACAGTTTTTTTTAAATTTTCGATCATCTGTTTTGCATTATGTTAATTTCTTCCAGTTTTTTTTTCTTCGTTTTTCCCCATTCCTCCACTGTCCAGGAAGACACCTGTTTCCCCCGGAAGAAACCCAGCCCTGTTTAAAACATTCAAACACTCAAGTTTAGTAAACAAAAGTCACCACAAAATATATAATATGGTTTAGAATGTTGGGAGAACCGAATGTTTTGCATCTGCTCGAATAATATCCATTCTGGCCCGGGTTTTTCTCGGTTTTTCCTTCAGGAAGTGGCAGATTTTATATACAGGATCTTGTCTAGGGGTAGTGGCGGACTATTGAAATAATTTATCTCGAATTTAGAGTTCTTTAATAGTTACGATTTATAAACAATGCTTTCAAAATAACTTGTTGTTTTGTGATATTACCTTCTTGTGATATAACCTTTTTTGTTTTATTAAATACAAATTTGTTTGTATTCTGTTGGTATTACAACACGTGGCTAACTATTTTATTCTTACCTTCGAAGAGTGCTGAAATGTTGAATCCGCCTCTGCCTTGGGATCCTTGATCGGAATTGATGGACTGGTCCCTTATTTGCTTCCGAAGAGTGAATTGTCCTCCACGTAGTCATACGAAGTCTGTAAGTACGTCTTTTACTGTATATGTATTATTATACGAATTTTAAGTACGAAGCTATGGTGTGTCAGGAGAATCACGAGCGAGAGTCCTTTGCACGGTGTGGCTCGGGTGTCGGAGAGGTGTCCCTCGCCGCAGGCTCTGATGGACTTCTTCGCTAATGAACCATTTCTGCGCCAGAGATTTCCAGTTCGCTCTTCCAAGCGAACGGCTTCGTAGTTACTCTTCGAGAAAAATATTTACGATGACTGTAGTTCTTCTTTTATGAACGGGTCTGTACAGGTTGTCCCAGAACTCCACGTAAAAAGTTGCACAATTATAGGAACGAAGAATCATGAAGGGAAATGACTCCCAAAGGAGATAAAAAGACAAGATAAAATAAGGACGAACGACGAAAATGTTTATAAAGCGCTTTATACGAGGAATAGAGGAAGTGATGTAGGTGTTTAAAGTTCAAATTACAAATTACATTTGTTCAAAGTTCAGCCCATGAACTGCTATACTGACCGAGCACCGACGAGGGGCCCCTTTCACATAGTACAAGTCATAACAACCCGTTACGAACAACACTTGAAATAACATTTTAGTTTCATTCGTTTCACAAAGATTTCGCTAACTTGTTAGTGACAAGTACTTGACGGTTACAAGTGAAGTGAGTATCTTCACACTTCTCAGCTACAAGAATTTGAGGACGGCAGTCGATGTTGTGCGATATGGTTCAGTGTTTCTCTTTTGATTCTGCATCGTAATAAAAAATTTGGTATTTTGAAAACATATATTAGTATTGTTTTTTTGGAGATGTAGCTCAGTAAGTGATTCTTCGCATACTGTTAGAAATATTTAAAGCTTATCAACAATGACTTTCCGAACTGCAAATTACAACTAAGCAAAAGCAATGACAAATAACTAAATTAAAACGTATAGTAAAATAAGTTTTACTTGAAACAAGTTTTTGCAACATGTCCCTCTTTTTCTCCCAGTTTTCCAGACGTCGCACAAGAGCGTTCATTAAATTCATATAGTTACACAAATGTGAAATTCACTCTCTCCCTAAAGATTTCCTATGGCGTTATACACGAATGAATAGTTTATCTTCATCGTCCGAGGAAGAAATTGACCACCGCATTATAATAAAATAACAATTTTAACTCAGTTAACCTATGTTTATAGCGAAGTAAGAAATAATTGGTTGTAAAAAGTTTTTTTACGAGTTTGTCAGCAACGATTGTTAGTAACCAAACAATGGTAGTGGATTACTGGTAAGTCTCAATCACTAGTAAAATTGTAAATAAACAAATAAACTTTGTCAAAAAAGCGGTTGAGAAGGTTTAGGAGATGTAGCGCAGTAAGAATGAGAAGAAGTTAACAAGTGTACCTCAGTGAAACTCTTAGAACTGGGCATTTTTAAAAACTTGTGAAAAATTTACTTGTTTCTTACAAACTTGTACTTTTCTGAAACGAGCCCCAGATGGAAGATACAAGCGAAGTCTGTGCGAGACTTGCATTGCTGTTAAACGCCCGAACCTTCAATGATTGTCGTAATTTGTTGTTGTTGAATTTTCTAACACCTAACATTTTCTCAATTTCCCTAATAAAGTACGTTACTCCGTCTTTGTCATCTAGGTAGAATGATATGTTATATTTTGTAAGATGATGATCAAGAAAGGAAAAAAATGTTAAGAAAATAGGAATTCCCATGTGAGTACTGACATTACAAAATTTAGAAATATGTTCATGTAATTGTAAGAAAAAATATTCTAAAACGTGTTCTCGATCTTGAAAACAATTATTAACTTATAGTTGAAATCCCTAATACAGAATTTTTAGTAAATTCGAAATGTTGACAGGAAGAGTGGAATTTTATTTTTGAACACAGAACCTGGCCGAATACAAAGATCGAAGTACATACAACGGTTGACTTTACATTATTGTATTTATTAGAAACTACCTATTAGAAAATACCTTCTAATAACCCTGATATTTTCTTATCATTATCTTGTATTCTAACTCTGATCTTGTATTATACCCCCTTATTACATCAATAAATATGAATTTACTACATTATTAAATGGGTATTCCTTACTACCACGATTTTAATGTTAACAATAAATAAAGTATCATAGATATCTTGAACAAATAAATTCAAAACATAGTAAGCAAACATTAAAAAAAATACTTTTTAATTAACTCGAGAATCAATACAGGCCTGGAAATAACAGCATTCGTCAATATATTTAGACGTGTTATTCTTTGACTTTCTAGAGTGGATGCTAGATTTGTGAAGTTTCCCTTGACCAACATCATTAGTTCATTTTGGACCCATATTGATGCCCCCGTTACCGGAATACATTTACATTCTCATCAGATGCTACAGAGCCTGGCCGAGGACAGGACCTGCCCGCGGACCGCGGTTTGAAGTGGATTGTGGTTGTCGAGCCTTTCCATCGGAGTAACTTAATGTTCCTTCGTCCAATCAACATATTTGCAGAAATAAAATACTCGGTGAAAATGTTTCGCAAAAAACTAAGAGTAATCAAATGTAACTAAGTCGTTTGATCCCAATGTAGTTTCAAATTCTGGTACAGTATGTTATCTTCGGGTGATTATTCGGAACTGAAAAATTGTATTTTATTATATCTAACTAGCTCAACATACCCAACGTTGCATCCGGTCCAAGTCTCTTCCCGGGTACTTCACACTATTTCACGAGTATTAATAAATAAATGATAAATACTGTAAAATATTTACTTTTCAATAAAAGTATGTTTACGTTCTTATATTCGGGATATTGTATTTCTTTTTGTTATATATGTGAATATCGCTATGATTTACGTATATTTTTCATACTCTTATTATGTAATACCACGTTGTATTTTCTGTGTAATAATTATAGTGTTAATAAAACGTTATGAAAAATTAACCATGTTAATAACGACGAAAGAGCGGGTCTTATGGTCTGAGCCATATTCGCAAATAAAATTCAGATTCAAATGCAAATGAGTGCTAGAAGCAAACGACCGAACATCTTCGCAGATTCTACTCGATGCTTGAGACCACCTTTACGGTCGCGGCGCCGCTTCTAAGGCTCAGGTCGCACAGGTGAAGGTCAACATGTCTCAGACTCGCTGCCCACTACCCCCAAGAGCTCGCGACCCTGTCATCTTGGAGGACACACTTGCTTAGGAGCATCCTTTATGTATCTCCCGAGCGAAGACATTCCAAAGCATTCGCAAGCAACTGATGGGCCTTTCTATGGAGAAACTTATTTATCATGGCCAGGGTTCGGATCGATATGCACTAAAAATCGGAAAATATGGACTAAAATAGTTTAAAATAAGACCAAAATATGTACTAAAGATCCAATTAAATGCCCCGAAAATTCGAAATATACACTAAAATAACAAGTCACATGTATGTATTTATCACTAAAACGTGTTAGTGCTAATTGGGTTAATTGAAATATAACACTGAGCTTGTTCAAACAGTATAAGCCATTTATATAGTAAACATGTACATTCTGGTTGATTACAGAAATGTAACCTAAAAATTACAGTTCAAATGAAAATATTAAGGAATATGGATTTATATGCACTTTTAAATTAAATTCAGATGGTTAAAAATGCTAATAATCGTTTCATCGAAGCCATAGAAAGTTAGGGAAAAAGTATACCAAACATGCAAAATCCGATCATGACATGCTTGTAATTCAAAAGATTTTCTTGATTTTCTTGATTTTCAGCGGATATAAAGTGGCTTCATCCTCCAGGTCAAGAATTCGAGAAAACTTGTTTTTATGATATGTATCAATATCTGAAGTTCTTGGAATATGACCGTTGATATTTCTTTATCTCGACCAATTCAATGTAGTATTGAATTGGAGATAAATAGATCTTCAGGGAAAACTCGATATACTCGTACGTACGTGAAATGAGACGGGTGATATTCTATATATCTTTATTATATTGCTACTCAACAACTCCCAAAATTATACATACACACACACACACACACACACACATATATATATATATATATATATATATATATATATATAAGATTTCCGTGACCGGAATGATGCCAATCTGGGGTGTCTGGTAAGTTTCCCATTCTCGACAGGGTTCCGACCGGACAGCCAAGAATCGCATTCTTTAAAAGAGAAATTTTGTTGGTATACTTGATTTTTAAAAAAGACCCAATGCAGAATGGCAATATATAAGCACAAGGACCATGGGCGTAGACAAGAAGGGTGGGGGTCATTCATACCTCTTGAATACTCAAAAACGAAAACATAAGAAAAAGTAGACATGAATGTCTTTCAAGTTTTCCTAGTGTAAAAATCGCACACCTGGTCAATACGCGAATCAATCATAAATTTTAGTAATTCGTAATACATGATTAAAAATAAAGTATGAGGCAATATACCTGTTATTTCAGCATTTTGTCAAATTACCATCTGCAATACACGCTTGTTGCCAAGTATCTGACTAGCTTCACGAGGCTTCTTTGACAGGGGTTGGCGTCACGTTTCAGGTCATTCATTGCTGAGATAAGACAATTTATCTTCTTTATGATCGCAAATAAAAGTAATTATTCCAATTGAGAGTGTAAAAATATTTATATTCTGAGTGACAATTTATCAGTTAATAGTGCAATTATTGACAATTTAAAACTAATATCCAAAGAAAACTAATAAGAAACGAAAAGTTTACTCCGTCGAGGAAAAGCTACTAGAAAACGGTCAAGACCTTGCCTCCCCCTCCCCCACATCAAAACTCCAAAACCTGGCCCCTGATATGGACTGATACGTGGATTTGGGGTTACTGTAAATAGCATTCTATTGCCTTGCGCACACGGGAAGGTCCATAAAAACCGCGTCAAATGAATTTTTTTGAAGTGAAAATGTTTTGAAGCCACGTCATACATACTTCACGTCCATGTTGCAATCCCTGAACAGCAAATCCATTTTCTTGGTGATGTGTCAAAGGCAGTGCAATTTTTTCAACGATTTATCTGGCATCAATAAAATAAAGTACTTATTGAACCTTCATAAATTGGATGGTAATATTGAACATTATAAACAGTTCAGTGATATAAAATTGTACAACATAGCATAATTTATTTCTCAACAACTTTCGAAATGGCTTAATTTATATAACTTGTGCTAATGAATTTACTGCTTCTCGCCAAAAAGTTTTCACATTTTCATCAACTATTAATATTGTATTTTATTTCAGTTATGTTACTTCGCGTAACTCAAATGTCCAAACAGAAAAAGGAGGATATAGGACCCAACAGTTTTCGTTGATAAACCGATCATTATAGCTCAAGGAAATTCATCTCTTAAGTTGATTCATCACTAAGTCTACGGAACTAATTTCTCCACAAATCTTGACGAGTCGATATTTAGTCTTCCTTTTGATGGAAGGCTTCGTGCTCTGCATCTGACAAGTCCACAATCTGTGAACTTCCAAATTCTCGTCTTACTTTACCTCTTCCGATAATTACAATGCGAATTCATTGAATTAAAATTATAAATTATACGCGTGATTTACAAGTAACATTTGTTTATCTGTCTCTTGGGTTAGCCACGTTACAGATTCACCAACAGATTTTGGTAAAGAGAGATTTCTGATAAATATGACATAAAATTCATTAGAACATTTTACGAAATTTTTTCCTGTTGAACAATATGAAATCGGAATAAAAAAGTAAAATTCACTTGAGAGTTGAATTTTCCCTTTTGTAATACAATGAGGATAAACTGCAGAGTTGTAAAATATATGTTATGTGAGGATTTGGAGTTTCACTATTTTTAAAGCAGTTTGTTTGATAAGATATTTAGTTAAAAGATGAGTTTTTTATATTAAAGATTTAAATATATTAAACGTACATTCGAAAACAAGTGAAAGGTTTCCTTATTGTAGGCCCACAAGTTTGCTTTCTTAACCAGAGTTGTAGACCTACTATGTTTGACGGAATGAGTTTTATATATATATATATANTATATATACATTTATATGTATAAACATCACTATATCCTTGATAGTGTTTATAAAGTCATGAAATTTTAAGTATTCTTATTAATGGAATATTTATACAATTGGTGGAAGTAAATATCATGCCACACGTTTAGACCCCAATGCCTGTATTCGTCAGGGTTAAGTCATATTATTGTAACGTGCGAACAGAAAAAATAGCATTGTGTTACCCCATGTGCAACAAGTAGAAACGAATTGAAAGAATTGAAAAATACACATTATAGTAATAAGATATTACTCACTTATCGGTAACCGTTCGAAAATTTTGATGTATTATCCATAACTTTAATGTGCATCATTTCGGCAACAAGTCATTTAAAATAATTTCCTTCCGTTTCTAATACTGTGACATTCTTCCAACCCATTTCATGTCTTTCATATAACCTATATTTAGATATCATTGCAGTGGAATCCAACATTTGCTTGAAAATATCCAATAAAATGCAAGAAAAAGGGGTTAATATAACAACATTATGCACTGCAAAGTGGAAAATCCTTTTTCAATTGTATTAATTGTATTCACTTCAGTTCCAAATTACTGTCAGAGTTTTGCTCACATTAAAATAAAATTATGAAAAGGCCCATCCGTAGCCTGAATTCAGTTATCTACCTTCCTGTATTTAGCTTTTGCATTTTAATTGCGTAGAGTGAATTATTTTATGAGAGGCTAAATAGTAGACCATACAAAATATTTTTTGTGTAATAATTGAAAAGTGTGGATACCATCAGAAAGTCCTGTAATTTTCTAATGAATCTACACCTAATAGGTGAACCCTGTTATTATACAATTACATCTACCTGTTCATTTATTAGTAGTCTCTCTAAATAACTAAGACTAAATAACCATAAAATCAGAATAAAACAAGAACAAAATACAAAAGCGTGGGGAAACATTTCATTAGTAACCATGTAGCGTGTTGAATGCAGTATACTCTCAAGGTCTCCAAGTCTAGTGAAGAACACGGCTGTGATATGAAAATACCACAAAGAAAGAATAATCCGCAGCTCAAAAATATTTACATTTTCTTCAGTGTCTGAGTCATAATAAAATATAAGAATTAATATGAGCTTACATTCATACACTAATATTTTTAAAGAGAGTAAGGGTCAATCATTCGGTAGATAATATAAATACGGGTTATACAGTGTGATCGGAAAGTTTCTCAACCCAATCTGCGAGCCTTTCGGGAATATGAGGGGTGTTCAAAAGAAACGTGGAATAGGTAACTGTTTATCTTTGGCAGTTGACATGAGGGATTAGGATTTATTTATTGCGAAATACGTCAGACCGCAATTGTCTAGAACTTTGCATGAGTTCCTTAGGGTGCACATTCAACTATACTTTCAGTCTGACCGTACGCACAAATTCCAGTATTTCTTTTTACCGATGAGTAATTTTTCGTACGAAATGCTTTTATTATTTCGTGATGCGATAGGACATATCAATTGGCAGTTTGTAATGGAGTGGTTAACTATGGTTGCACTCATGTGAGATCATAGTTTATTTCTGTGACGCGGGAGAGTACAGTGGCCATTTTGTTTAGAAAATGTCCTGGGGATAAATTAGCATTGGGCACTACACCCTGTGTCAAAGACCTCTTGGTGGTGGTGGGGGATGCTTGGAGACTGGGTATTGTATCAGAATAAACAACATCCAAGGAACATTGTCCATGACAAAGATTTTGCGATTCATCAATACCAAAAGTTCGTAAATCCGGTGCTTTTCAAAATAATACCTTATTTAAGTCGCCGGCAGCCGCTGTCAAAAACGAAGGCCATAAGCAATAAATGTATATCTCAGACTCCACACCGATACCTACGTCAAAAAATTCCAACGAATCATAGGAACCAAGAAATTATGTTAAAAATTTAAATACACGTAAAAAACCAATCCCGTGTTTTCGTAATTTTTTCCAAGATCACCAATTAACGGGAAAAATATTCAATTTTAGCTCACGTACTGTTTAATGGAGAGTTAATTGATTTTAATCTGTCAGTCATTCTTCATTTTAGTATAAAAAGAGTTCAAAGAGTCTATAGGCATGTTAGTATATTTTAGTATTCAAAGAGTCTATAGGCATGTTACAAGTGAATTGTCCCTTGACATGAAAAAAAAAAAAAGCAAGAGTACATATATGTTAAAAAACAAGAAATCGTAGTTGTAAAAACAAAGATTTAGGTTCGAAACCCAAGTAGATTGTTAGAGAATGAAGAACTTTATCGAATACAAACATTTGGGAAAGTAATATTCTGCCCGGAGTAAAACTTTTCAAAAATAGTATTATAATACCTTGACATATCTATACTAATAAAACATAATAATTAGGAATGTCTGTTGCGTAGATGAGTGAAAGAGTAATCAATGAAGTTATTTGAAATTTCAAAGGACGATTCTTAAGGGTTATTGCAATTAAAATGCAAACTATGGTTAATATTGATGAATTACAAGAGCATTAAAAACAATTTAAATTGGCTACTAATCAGTAGATGTGAATTTTCACTCGCGTGATTGATGACTATGAATCTTACTCATGTGAACGCTAGAGTTCGAATGCGTTACGTGATATTAGCGTACAGTACTGAAAACTCTGTGTATTTTTGTGGGTTTTCTGAGAGATATTTAGGTTTTGAGATAAGCAAAAGTTAAAATTTAATATCACGAAAATAGAGAAATGTGGAAACTAAATTATGAAGTTAGAATATTGTATTAGAAGCCGGGGCAACACCGGTCAAAATAAGCTATAACAATCCAGACTTATTGGGAGGCATTTTAATTCCCACAGTAGGGTAAATATATATAAATTCTCAGTACAAATTCTTTGAATGGTGGGATAAGTTTTGTACGTCACTTTAACAAAAAAAAAAATTATTTGTGAATCGTTTTAGAATGTTGAACGTCTAGTAATGATTGTTTTAAGTTTCTTTTCAAATTCCAGGCGTCACCGGATAGTTCTGCTAGTTATGTAAACCTTTAAAGCGATTTAAAAAATATTTTTTAGACTATAGTGGAATTCGATGATCAATCTTCGTACTTAGAAGAAATTAAGAAACCAATGTTTTGGGACTCATTGAGGAAGATTTTATGGCTCTAAAGATGATTTCAATAAACCACTGAAAGTACTTCGCGAAAAACGTTCTTCTTGACAACACCAATGCTATGGAAATCTGTCTAATTTAAAGTACCTTCGGTTGGTAGTTAATTGCAATGGCGGTCTAAAGATAGCGTGGGTGTTTACATCGTTGCGCGGCTGACAGACATTATACAATAACACTCGCAGAAATCGATAGTATATTTTTTCAATAATTTGTTGTAACGCGAGGGAAAATCATGGTTATCAGACGTGACATGCACTGTTTTAGGTGTTATCTGTGGTATTTGGAGTGTCATTTCGAACATTCTCCATATTTCGAATAGTTGGTACTTAGGTTTCAATAAAACACCTTAAATTTGAATTTAAAAAAAATAGAAGCAACGTTAGGTGCAACATTAAACGCGTAATATATGATTAAAAATTTCATAATTATGGCGTTTAGTTAGCTTTGTGTGTCTCCTTTAAAAGTGTTTTGTGCACTTCATGCCTCAATTCAGTTTGTTCATATACATCCGCCACAAAAATGAACGAAACAAACATTTTTCAAAATTACGATTCGTTCGCTATGGTAAGCGAGTGCCCTCGTGAATCGTTCTGTGAGATGCGGATGGTAAAGGTCAATGGAGGAAATGACTGGGTGGACGCTAGCGATTTCAGAATGCAAATTGACTCGCTTTGGTTTACGTAATCGCGAAGAAGCCATGCCAACCGCTGACCCGTTGATCAAACGTAGATCCAGAGATTGCTATCTCGCCAGAGTAGTTTATCTGTTTAGAAAATTAGCTTTCGAGTAATTTGAGGGGATCAACCATTTCGCCCTTGAACTCTCTCCGTTTCAGGTAGAGTACATCACAGTGAAAATAGCGATGAAGTGAAATGGAAATTAGGTAAAGGAACAGAATGCGTATATTTACTTTGTGGAGAAGATATGTGATAACTATGGAAGTTGAACGAGTGGTGTAGTGGTCAACGCCTCGGAGATCAAAACAGGAGTCCCGCATTCGACACCCGACTCGTCAAAAAAAACTGACCGTAGTTATCTCAAAGGAGCATAATGATCCTCGGGAAACGTATTCATTCTTTAAATACCTGTTTTGTCTCAGGAAGTGCAGGTCATTACGCATGGCAGTACATTAACGTGTGAAGAAATTAGGGATGATAGAGCTGTCGGTAAGAAGGGTTTATTTCATGTTGCAAATTAAGGTAGTACAAGAATTAAATCACTAAAATATCAGTAATTGGCGTAAATATACGGTGTAACCTGTACTTATTGAGAATTTTACTTGAAAAATATACGTCACCGGCCATTCAAATGAAACGATTGCAATTATAATTCATGATGTAATACATTGCTTCATATGGAAAAAAGACTTATTTTTTAAAAAAATGACCAACTTTTAAATAACAAATGTGATGAAAGTTTACTTTTGATTTGTGGTAAATTTTCCGCAGTTTTCTTTACATAACTTTTATCTATATGTGACCGGACATTTGAGAAAGCTATTTAACGTTTTCTGAGGTGAGATGCATGAATCAAGAAACCATTGCCGTTGACCGCCATGTTTGCACATGTTCTTATGCATTTCAAACGAGTTCCTAAATATTGTATATATTATTAACTCGTAGATACATATAAAATCATGATTTCTCTTCGTTATTATTCATATAGTTGTGTTGTAAAACAATTAGGGTAAAAATAAAGGAAGCAATTGTACATCTCCATGACTTGACAAATTTGGAGTGCTAATGTCACGTACTCGTGTCGGAACCCTCCAAATGAAAAGAAATAGAATATTGCGAGCTTCAAAACGTGCAAAATCTACGAAAAGGGAGATTTCATTAGTTTTGTTAGAGCTCAGAGGGTCATTGAACCCCTGATGCACCGAAGGTTTTGCAACGCAATCACTCTTACCGGCTTCTCTTCTTTTGGATGTTAAAAACGTATGTGAGAAATAACTTTAGATCATTGTACCTGTTGAGGGTTTTATAATTTACTTTATAACATTTATTTGAGGATCCTGCTAATTTGTGTGATGTCCTAGCACACAGTGAGTTAAAAGGGTTTTCAAACATTGTTTCCACATCCTTCGCACGTTGTCACTCATTCTCTCTTTCTCTCTCTCTCTCTCTCTCTCTCTTGCGCGGACATAATTATCTCCTCGAATGGGAAAGTAATTGAAAGACATTTCGTGATGTATATTTCCGTAATTTAAATATTATATATATATATATATATATATATATATATATATATATATATATATATATATATATAT
>NNCF01125814.1:4724-114830 GCA_002313205.1 Laupala kohalensis | reverse complement strand
GGGTTTTTCTCCGTTTTTCCTTCGGGTAGAGGCGGATTTCTTATACAGGTTCTCTAGGCTTTGTCTAGGAGCGTGTTTATTGTAACAATAAATCGTCAATTTAGTGTTATTTCAATTCTTATGATTTTTAAACACTATACTCAGTGTAATCTATAGTTCGATAATAATTTGTACATGTAAAATAATTTTTGTGTGTTTAATTACAAACATATTGACATTCTATTAGTATTATAAATCGCAGCTAACTTTTTAACTTTTGCTGAAATTTTTGAATCCGCCTCTGCCTTCGGACCCTTGATCGGAATTGATGGGATGGTTCCTTGCTTGCTTCCGGAGAGTAAATTAGTTTATTGTCCTCTCCACGTGGTCATACGCAGTTTGTACTGTTTTTTGACAATAAATTTATTATTATTATTAAATTTATTATAATTATATATTGTTGTATTTAGAAGTAGTTAGTAAAAGTTCTCTCTTTTGATACTTGACGTAAGCGCGGTATTCCCATAACTAAATGGAGTTATTATTCATAAATTTTCAGTAAATAATAGATACCTTTCAAAATTTTAGTGGATATGTTTTCTGGTGACAATCAAATTTTGAGTAAATTTAAATCATAGTTACTCCAAATTTAAAGATATGGTAACAATGTTTGAAAACCCTATTAACTCACTGTGCGCTAGGACATCACACAAATTAGCAGTATCCTCAAATAAATGTTATAAAGTAAATTATAAAACTGTTTCTCCAGAAGACGACCCACCCATCGGAGCCATCAATCAAGTACCGCCTGATGAAGTTCCCATAAAATGTATTTGGCGGGGACGGGGACTCTCCCATAAAATATCTCATTTACTGTGCATTAAGGATGTTTGGGATACACCAGTTTTGAAAAAAGTAAAAGAAACACAAGTTCTATCAAAGTTCTATCAGGTGAAACAATATTTTAACTGATTTTAATTTCATATATTATTAGTACGTTTTGTGAGTTTGAAAATTATTTTACATTTGCAATTTCTTCATATATATATATATATTTATATATATCGATTGAGATACGTTTTTTAAAGATATACCAAAATAGAAGTAATCTATAGCACAAATATAATTATCGTGATAAATATTGAAATGACCAAAACGCAATAAAAACAAATCTGATCATGAAAATCTGATTTTTTTGTTTTTATTTTTATATTTATTTCCTTGTGTTTTATTTAAATAAATCTTAATATAGGGATTATTTTATACTGGACGTTAACTTTTATTATCCGACTTTATTTCGATGTTGAATGGAGTAGTTCATAACCTCACTTACAGAAATATGAGAGAAGTAATTATGACGCTGTACTATGAAGAGGGGGATGGGAGCAGCTAGCGAACAAAGGCTATATGATTCTTTGGGAGGGACGCGCGCTCACACACACTGTTCAAGGCTATTAAACACTGCACTTTATAGACATCATTTTCCTTGGAAACTCAGACACCAAATAGGTCTGGTACGGGACAAGGTCGCCAAGAATCCCACCAATATTTTACTTTTATTAGTGCTCTTGGAAAAAGTCCGTTTAATTTTGAAAACAGTCCATCCTGGTTCGGTTTCAGCGGACCTTATCGTGCGTGGGCTCAAGAAATCTGGGAGAGTCTATATTTTAATATCCATAAGTTTCAGATTTTAGTATCCCATCTAAGGTCCTATTTTGAGCCCGTATTATTTCAACCAAACTTGATACACAGATGACTGGCTATACGAAAACAAGCGCTGTTGGGGTAAGACATCCCTTGCACCCCCAGGGAGGGAGTGAGAAGGGGATGACAAGTAAAAATTATGGAAAAATCCGGTATTAGATTCGAAACCATACTTTTCGGTGCCGCTGAGAAGAATAAGAGCGTCCCCGGTGCTTTGTAAGTTAACGATCAGCCCACACTGCAGATAATATACCCCTAGCATCTCTGGACAGTGACAGGTAAACATAATAAAAAAAGACCGATATTGATGTAGAATAAATCATTTTTGGGACCGCTGAAGTGAAGTGAAACTCACATTGCCGGATAAGTACACGATCACTCACTCCTATAAGGAATAAACACCCTTTGTGTTGGAGGTGAAAGGAGTGAAATGTAAAAATAATCAAAAGTAACAGAAGGGTTGAGATTGTTTGTTTTCGAGGCCGCTGAAATTAATGAGATTCTCGAAGATGTCAAAGTTCACAATCAACCCGAATAANAGAGACAACCCCTAGGGAAGGGGAAGCCATGAAAAATTATCGAACACGACATACCAGTGACGAGCTCATAATTTTCGGCGTGTCGCTGAGTTGATACAGAAATCCCGATATCCTGTAAGTCTGAACTCAACCATCATGAAACAAACACGTCACTAGCGCCCCTTGGGTGAGGGGGTCGAAACGGGTTTATGGATAAAACGAATTGAAAACTAATATTGAAATATAAAAAAATTAAAAATTCATCGGATACGTAGTTTTATGGTTATATTTTCAGCGTTGTACTAGAGATCAGAGTCTCAATCCGGTTAACTTGCTGCTAGGAAAATCCGAAATATTTCTTCAGTCCACGAGATGATATCTCAAAATGAAATGGAAATAAATAAATTTATTGTCAAAAAACAGTACAAACTGCGTATGACCACGTGGAGGACAATAAACTAATTTACTCTCCGGAAGCAAGCAATATCTTTCAATTTACTTATAACCTAATTTGAGGAGTAATTCCAAAAAACACAAATTTGTGATTTGACGAACTTGCCATACAGGTGTTCAGAAAAAATTAGTTTGCGAATGAATAACACCTAGATCAATCGAAACGCTTAACTCTTATTTGGTAGAACTAATAAAAAACTGCTCATTCGAAGAGAACTTTGATCTCTGATACGAAGGCCATTCAGTTCATTATGAATACAAAAGTCGTGTTCTCTCAATTTTCCGGTTTCTCTGTGTTTTGCATATCTTCCAGGTATGTAAATAAATACAATTATATTGCTTGTATTCTCGTTTCGGTCAACTTTGAACCACGATAACGAGTGTCAGTAAGGTTCAGTTTTTGTGTGAGTTTATTCTCTAGACATTCGTGAATTTGAGATAGGAGGAACAGCGTCTAGATAGGATCCAGATTGCTGTATCCCAGTACAATTTTATATTATGACAAGAAAAAAACCCAGTAAAATGAACATTCTTCTTTCTACTCCGCGGAAACATATTTTATGATTTTTCCTCTTTTCATAACGATGTAAAATATTCGGAAGTGTAGCATTTGGCAAAATCAATACACAAGGAAATTATAATATCATTTTAAGAACTTTTTCTTTATAACCACATCAATTCAGGAATAATTTGCCTTATATCAAAATTATGACTGCATGAATAATACAGGAATTTTTTTATATAATTCACTTCCCATTCAGGAATAATTTTGTATAATTCCCTTCCAAAAAATGTAAAAGATACCTATAAATTGGATCTGTTGAAATCCGCTGTTAAAATATTTCTAATGCGCTCATGTTTCTGTAATGTAACAGAATTTACTGATTTTATTAAAATACGTTAATGAGAGTTTCATTTTCCTAATAAATATTGTTTTCCATATGACTTTGGATGATGTAATTGATGTTAATACCTCTTGTATTTTATCACGCCATTGTTATAGAACTCTAGATACTGGTTAAATTCCTTTTTTCATGCATGCTGTATTTAATCCTTTTTATTCAGAATAGTACATTTCTAACTGTACACAACCTTTCACGGTTGTGTGCATTGTCTCTGTAGCCCCATCCTCCCTCGGTTTTTCTCCGATTTTCCTCCGGCTAGTGTCGGATTTTCCTTGGGCGGGTATGTCATTAATACTTTCGTTTTATTACTCTCGAATTTTTTCTCCACTAATATCTACAATTCATTTTGGAATAATAAATGGAAAACGGTACGTATTTATCAAATAATTTCTTTTATAAATATTAAATCAGCCACTGCCCTTGTAACTTGATCGGAATTGATGTGATGGTCCCTGGCTTGTTTCCGGAGAGTAACTTAGTTTATTACCCCCACATGGTAAAGTAGTTATTTTCCAGGTCTCTCCGTTAAGTGAGTGACCTTACCTTTTGCATATTTTTTTTATATTTTTGAAGCTTATCTACATAGAGCGATAGGAAGTAGGAGGTGCTTGGTAGGACTCTTGTTAGCTGGATTTACCAACAACTTGGGTCACGTGGAGGGGTTTGTGGGAGTTGTTAGTAATAGATTAGAGTTATTGATAAATAAATAAATATTTTATTGTCAAAAAAGCAGTAGAAACTGCGTATGACCACGTGAAGACAATAAACTAATTTAGTCTCCGGAAACAAGCAAGGGACCATCCCATCAATTTCGATCAAGGACCCTATGGCAGAGGTGGATTCAAATATTTCAGCAAAAATTCCTAGATAAGATAAAAAGTTAGCTACGAGTTATATTACTAATAAAATGTCAATATGTTTGTAATTTAACGCAAATATGTTTCTAAATTTACATGTACAATTATTAACGAACTATAGATTATTCTGAGTATAGTGTTTAAAAATCATAAGAATTGAAAAAACACTAAATTCACGATTTATTGTTACAATAAACACGCCCCTAGACAAAGACTAGAGAACCTGGATAAGAAATCCGCCTCTACCCGAAGGAAAAACGGAGAAAAACCCGGGCCAGGATGGGGCTACAGTATTAATGTACACAACCGTGCCAAAGTTGAGTACACATAAAACTAAATTAATATGAGACATAAGACACAATCAGGCAAGAAAACAGTTTTTCAAATTGTTATAAGTTATTTAAAAAATACTATAGTAATGGCGTGATAAAATACAAGACGAATTTAACTATTAGTAAAATCAATAAATTCTTTTACATTGTAGAAGCACTGGTGCAGGAGATAGTTTATAACCGTGGATTTGAAGAGATTCAATTTCATAATATATTTTATATTCTTGGGCAGGGAATTATATAGAACGATTCCCGAATGATACGGTCGTATTTGGCAAAGAGTAGTTGTCACTCTAGGGCGATGAATATTATTCCTAGTGAGAGTATTTTGTTCGTGAAGCAAGGGTGGCACTAACCACGTTAACTAAGATTCGGAATGCGTAACACAATTTGCTTAATTGGGAATTAAGATTGTCAACGTGACAATACCATTTGAGGTTGTCTTGAATATGGGGACCTAAGAATTTTGTATTCGTAACAGTTTTTAATTGTGTTCCGTTTAACGAAAGAGAAACCTGGGGTAAAGATTTTGTGATACTATTGTGAAATAATATAGACATTGTTTTGTCAGTGCTTACAATGAGACGATTTGCATGGAACCAAGCCGAGAGCTTAGACAAAACTTTTTGAGCGTTGTCATGTTTACATAGTAAATTAGTGTCATCGGTAAAAAGAACCATTTTGTAATCTGATATCGAAGGCGACATGTCTTTCACATACACCAAAAAAGTATAGGGCCGAGAATTGAACCTTGGGGTACTCCACGAGTTATTTGCTTTGTTTCTGAAAGGCAATGCTGAAGTATTTTATTTTTAGTATAGGATATTTCCACCTGTTGATATCTATCTTTTAATAAGAATTAGCCATTGATGTGGAAGTTCACGAATGCCTAAGGAAATTGGAAGGGAGAATTTGGAAAGGAGAATTTCGTGATCGATGACATCGAATGCTTTAGATAAATCAAGAAAAACACCCTGAGGATTTTCTCTACAGTCAAGAGATGTGGTAACATCGTTTAAGAAGGAAAATATGGCGCTTGTAGTGGAAAAGGATTTCCTAAAACCGTGTTGATCGTCAGAGAGAATGTTATTTTTTTATACAAAATCTAGAAGACGCTTATAGAACAATTTTTCTAGAATTTTTGAGAAAGTGGGTTGTAGAGATATTGGTCGGCAATTTCCAATATTAAATTTGTCTCCTTACTTGTGTAAATTTTTAACTTTAGCTCTCTTAAATATTTTAGGAAACACTCCTTGCGATAAAGAACTATTAAAAATATTTATGAGTGGATTTAATATAGCGTGGGACGAAAATTTAACAATAAACCGGGTATGTTATCTATGCTTGTTGAAAACTTGTTTTTTAATGAGCTGATGATTCTCGTGACTTCACTTGCGTTAGTTTTGGAAATGAATAATAATAAATTTAATGTCAAAAAACAGTACAGACTGCGTATGACCACGTGGAGGAAAAAAAACTAATTTACTCTCCGGAAGCAAGCAAGGGACCATCCCATCAATTCCGATCAAGGGCCCTAAGGCAGAGGCGGATTCAAATTTTTTTTTTGCATAAGTTCCTAGATAAGATAAAAAGTTAGCTGCGAGTTATAATACATATATAATGTCAATATGTTTGTAATTTAACGCAAATATGTTTGTAAATTTACACGTACAAGTTATTATCGAACTATAGATTATTCTGAGTATAGAGTTTAAAAATCATAAGAGTTGAAAAAACACTATTGAAATGAACATATAATTAGGTATGTGGGTGGAAATAATTGGAGGACATTGATTTGGATATATTTAGTTCGTTATATTACCTACTTCTGAGAAGTAAGAATTACACAAATTTGAGATGTCCTGAGGATTTGATACGATTTTGCCAACGTTTAGTAGAGATACATTTTCTTGGCGATTTTCAGAAGTTGACGTGTAATTTTTAACAATAGCCTACATGGCTTTCATCCGGTTGTTCGATTTTAGTAGATACTAAGAGGAGGTGAATAGAGGAAAGAGGGCTCGCCTTTCAGCAGTCACAGTCATATGATGTGGGGCATTAAAGTGAAAAGCCACAAAACTTTTCTGGCCGCACTGGGAATTGAACCCGAGATGTCTTCATGATGAGCAAGGACGCTACCACCTGAGCCACCAGATTGTATATTTGGGTGGAAAATGAAATTCTTCTTCAATATGAAAATGACACGATTAAAGAATCCAATTTCCAACAATAACTTTCTTTAACAAAATGTGTTATCTATTAAAGTCTTGCGAATATGCGAAAATTTAGTTTTCTCCCTGATTTAATAATTATTTAGTGAGCTTGATGTATACTTTGTATTCTTCGTATACGAATATTTGTAATTTTTGTCCTCTTTTCTTTCTACTTGAATTTATTTTGTGTATGCATTCACATTTAATGAAGAGATTGTTGAAAAAAACGAATCAATTTTCGTGTGTTGATTTTTTCATTATGCAAGTGACTCGCTTTGTATTCTTCACGTGGTGATTCCTCAGAAAAATCCAATTTTTTGCTTTCTCATGTACGTAGTATATAGAAAGTTTTGTTATCGTGAAAAAATTCGAATGCGAGATTTCGACGGAATTTGTCGACCTTTTTCGTTGTCCCTGATTCAGAAAATGTGGTTTTTGACATAACGTCTTTCCGTCTGTCCATCCGTCCGTCTGTCCGTACTTGGAAATTTACGATGGGTCATGATTTATTTCCTTTTTCCACTCCAATAATGCTTGTTGATGTATTTAAAATTTGTTAATTTATGGACGTAAAGAGTGGAATAGTTAATGTGTTTAACTTGATTCGTTTGATACACCATTTGTGAAGACAAATATCACTTTGATATATAGCCGAGATATATCTTTTTTTCAACTTAATTGATGTGACTGATTTTAAGAAACGTGTAAGTCTGAATTTGACAGAGTGTGTGCATTATTATAATTAGTTTTTTTATACAGCATATCGGTATAAAATTAAATTTATGTTCTTACCACAGATAGATCAAAATTGCAATAAGCGGGATACCAAATTCCGATTTCCAGCTCGGAAAGTGCACATTTGAGGCCGTCCATAAATTACGTAACACAAAAATTATCATTTCTTAACATTCCGTAACACGCCAGTAACAAAACCTCCTCCCCTATAATTGCGTAACGCTAGTCCTGTCTCATTAAGATAAGTTTTTGACGCAAAAATGTGAAAACAAATTTTGACACTGATTAAATGTTAGTTTCTCTTTTCGCTGTGCTCTCACTAACTGGTTCAGTACATGGAATACAGTGACAACCTTCAAGTGTAAAAGCGTTCTATCAAACGTACCTTATAAAACTAAGCGTTACGTAATAACAAGGGTAATACACCTTCCCCACCGTAACGCAGTGTAACGATATCTCAAAATCCCCTCCCCCAAGGATACGTTACCCCAGGACGGCCTCTAAGTCTCAAGACACACTTGCGTTTCCTCCTCTCCGCTTGTACAAAGACACACCTAGCGGAGCGGGCGTCAGTGGACAGGCGTAGGGGAACGTGAGTGGGGGGTGGAAGGAACAAGGTCACTTCAGGACGAAAACAGACATGTTCGCGCAGGTCTTGTAGAGAGCATCCATGCAACTACCCGGTAAATTACTTACGCTTTTATTGTAAAACACACAGCAATATGTTATGAAAATGTTTCAAGTAATATTTATTGTTTACTGTGCAATGAACACAACGGTGACTATTTTTGAATTTTTTAAATAATAGAAATAGACCTACTATACATAGATGCCAATGTAACAGTAATAGATTTACAATAGAAAGTTTAGAAATAAATAACAACGTAGGACCTTTTTACGGACGATTACGGTATATATTGTGCTGACAAAATATGTTTCTACGTTCATCTTTATTGTTACAATACCAATATGTATTGTAATCGTCCGTAGAAAGGTCGTAATTTGTAATTTATTTATTTATCACATATATAATGGACGTTAATAGTTGAATACATAATAATTTAATTCAAATATCATTCCCGTTTAAAATGTACTCTTACCATGTAATTTATCAATAATTATTGATAAATAACTACCTTCCAAAATACTTAACATGATTGACTCAATATGTTTTGTTTTAAAACACTTAATTTTAAGTAGTAATATAAATTTTTAATTTACACTTTAAAGAAGGCCAACTGGAGGACAATATTTCATATATGTTCAAAAATTGTTTATATTATATAATTTTGATAATTAAAAGCGAACTGTACAGACAAAATTACCCAATATTTTGAACTTCCCTACTCGACAAGTTTCTATTAGGTTTTTAGGAAGTCGTGTTTAGTTTCAAATGCACGGACAATCAAAAACACAACACAATACAAATTCTCAATATGACACGAAGATTCACAATGACTTCACAAAATAGGACGACATAGAACACATATTGAGGAACAAATATTACAAATAATTAAAATGTAAAGCTTCAAAATGTAGATGTGAAAATGCGCATTTGTCTCTATTTAACTAAAACCACGCCAAAATTTTCGATAATTTCATAACGGAAATCTCAAAAGCCTAAAATACAAACAGAAGAATACACGAAGAAGTAAAAAATAGTAAAACCCGAAAGTAAGAAAGCTCCAGAAAAACGAACTCCACTAAAAAGGACGCGAAAAGTTTTTTTTATAAAGAATTGAGAACAAATACTCAGTGATATTATAACTCAGTGTTGCAATAATTAATATAAACATTGATATAATTAATAATCAGTCCGTAGAAATTGAAGGAAATTATATTCAAGGGAAGCACCGTGAAAGAAGTCACCTCGCTTCTCTCAATATCCCCATCTACTAACACTTGTGACCTTCAGCAGGAGACAAGGTCGCGCAGGAAGAAGCGCAGATCTCCGCTCCGCGCCCGCTAAGTGTGTCTTTGTCCATAAGATAACACAGGTCGGCGGAAAAATCGCTCCGCTCCGCAAACGCAAGTGTGTCTTTTGCTTAAGGTGCGTTAGTTGCTACAAGTCCATCCCGTCATCTAATACGAAAATGTCTAATATTAAGGTGTTATCCCAATCCATCAAGTGATCAATTAAGTAATATGAATATCTTATTAGTACTTTTTTTTAGATGAGTGGAAAAATATTCGTGAATAATGGATGACTTGGAACATTCTTCCGTGCATAGCGTGGGATCACTACTTAAAAGAACAAGAAAAGTACGTGACAGATATAACAAGTCAAAAGTGATTCTTTCCGTTCAAAATCCTTCTGAGTGCAGCTCCTTCCCTGTTACTTTCTACAGTAGCAACTCTACTTCGCCGTAATGGTTAATCATCGAATTGTGTTTATGTAAGAGAGTATATACACGAACGGTAAGGTTCTTCCTCCTTCCAAGGGGAATTCTCACGGAAACATTCGACTCGTAACAGCCCTAAACTTCCATTTACAACGATGTAAAACCACTGAGTGAAAAAAAGAGTTCTAACTTCCAACTGTTACAGGAAATGCAAGTGAAGATAGGAAATTTAAAGGAAGCGAGTTTCTTTCGGTCTATCTCGATGGGAATCTGGAAGTTGTTATTATTGTTATTATTTATATTTTTATTTAGTTCTCTCAACTTGTGTTGGTTTTTCTCTCAGCAGTGGATTATTTAAATCAAGTTCTGCTGGGAGGAAGAATCTATTTCAGGTCCAAGAACTTTCTGGTAATGTGGGCTGAGAACAGAAGGACGCTGTGTTGCAATCTACTTATTTGTTATTATTGTTGTTATTGTTAGTATTGTTATTATTGGCATTTTTGTTTTTAGTCCAGTCTGCTTGAGTGAACCACAAGCGGCCAAGTTGTGGTGTTTGCTTGCATATATGTAGATCGTTCCTGACGATTCGACATGTAACGAGGATTACCACTTTCTGCATTTTGTATAGACAACGAAGTGCGTTATTCGTTGTGTTTGGTACCACACCGGTTGCCGAAATAATAATAGGCACCATCATTGCTCTCGGAGTTTGCTTTAACACAAGGACCACAGTATGAATGTTGATGGACTGATGAATGAGTAGATTATATTTCTCCGTTTTTGTTTTTTCTTTTGTATCGCATAGATTATGTCATACATATTTATTATATTTACCATATAAATGTATTCACAAAGAGGTTAATTGTAAGGGAAGGCATTTGCCTTAATTCACCTCCAAATAAAAATGCGTTATTATCTTCATATTTTCTGTATTCCACTGAGCTGCCATTTCATGGGACAGATACAAATACTTTTGTACTTTTCCATTGTATTTTGCTGTCATATTGTGAGTGTTCGGCATGGCTTCCTTGCAACCCCTGTCGATATAGGTTCATTCTGGTATCTAATTGTCTGTCAGTAATAAAGAAACGGTTCCAATACAATGTAGAGTCTGTATTCTCAAGCATCTGTTGTGGGTTGTTCTTGTAATGTGGATCAGATTTAGCGAGCAGACCAGTTTCCGTTGCCAGAAGCTGATGAATTTGATTGGCAACATGATCATTTCTCTGCCTGCGCAAGGTAGCTGAAGCCAATAGGTACGTGTTGAATTGTTTCGCTAACAGAGCCACACTTCCCGCATTTATCTGAATGCATTGTGTCGTCCTTTATTATGAATTTTCGGTAATTTAGTGTTGGCACTTCTTGTTGTTGAATAGCGCTCATGAAGACTTCCATCTCCCGGAAGAATTCCCCACGCTGGAACCACAAGTACGACACACGAATCTCGACTTCCGGATTGCTCAGCCCATGAGGATATCACTCATGAAGCGCTTCCCTTTCCATCAAAATTATCTCTTCATGATTTGCGAATGGTGGCAGTACTGGAGATCATTCTTCACATCTAGGGACTGGAGTCGTCAGCTATGGTGACTGAGCGCTGCTGTTTTCCATTATGTTCACGGAAATATTCCCTCAATCATAATATTTGCGATTTGTGAAGATTCTGAGATAATTATTGTTATTAGTATGCATTTGTAACTATAGCTTATTTTATTTGAACGTTAAGTCAAACACTTTTTGCAAAGAAGACGTGAAAATACCAAATAAAATATCCACCCATTTCCATATTTTAAATATATTAAAATCAGATTAAAGCAACTAAATAAGATATTGAGAGTAAACTCTTCGTTCTAAAAATAATCCAAAAAATCTAAAAATTATCTATTTTCTACAAAATCTAAAAATATTTTAATTTATTCAAAATAATTTAATCACATATAAAATAAATAAAAATGTATGATTTTGGAACGGATTATCGTTTGTCATGGAACCAAATGAAGTCTTATATTGATGAAGACATGAATTTAGAGAGTGATTTTACATACAATTTACATTTCCCCTAATATGCACCATACAATATCCACATTTTACATTATTCTTTTCCGATAATCCAGCATCCGTAGTTTTGCTATTGTATGTAAAGGTATTACAATATTTAATGAAGAGGGAAAAACGAATATTAAAGAAATATTTGTGAAATGAGCAGAGGTATTGGAAGTATCTTGGTTTTGGGGGAAACAAACTTATGAAGTTAAAGAAGAGAGGAATTTTAAGAATTGACTATATTGCGAGATGTTGTATAGACTTCTGAAAACATGTACTATCACAGTAAATGTTAAAAGTTTTGTACCAACACCACACCCTGGATGACATTCGGAAGTAATTTTAACTGTATCACAATAATATCATCGAAATTACTTCCATGGATGCTCAAAGATTTTTGAATCAGGTGGATTCAAAATTACTTAGTCCAGTTGCATAAGTTTATTCATACCTGACTGCCATCTGTGAACTATTTTTATACAAAACGATTATTTTTGACGTTTGGAAGTTACGCCTTATGATACACCTGTAATATTGTATTAAAGTTTTAAAATCTCATTTAATAAAACAATACATGTCTAAAGCGAAAATGTTTTGTTACAATAATTCATTCATTTTATTATTAAATTCGCCATGCTGCCGTCTATCGTAAATCTAAATTCGTCATCTACGGGTGTGCTACCCCTACAATTTCGATTCAGCGTGGGAGGGCAGCGTGCTCCATGACCTCATGCCTCCGAAACCCTCGGAATAACGCTTATCGGAAGAAAAAAAAATTGCTATGAAATCTTGGAGACGTTTTGAATTGAGATTCCAAGAAAACACTTCTGCAATGAGTTCGAATTTGACACACTTGGAATGTTCAGCAATTTCTCATCATCCAATTATTCATCAAAATTTGCTTTCGCCATATCGCTGAGCGTTATGGAGGTCGGATTCAAACTTTGATCGTCCGAAATAGGTGAGGTTTCCGGCTAGGATTTCCCTCATCTCCTCCAGATAAATGTCAAATTGGTAACACAATTCCCCCGGTAACCCAACATCTCTCCTTCCCAATTCTCTCACCCACATCACAGTTGAGAGAAAGCCTGGAGCTCAACATAAGACAAAAAATAATAGTGGAGGAAAAATACAGACTAGAATCTTATTTTAATAGATTTCAATTTTTGTTGACTGATTGTTTTTACTGTTATATCTTACCGTAGTGCATAGTGATTATTATTCATGTTCATGTCAAACACCGAATAAACAAAGGTGCTTTGTAGCGGAATGCGTCCGATACAGAAAGGTGTGCTGTGAGCGAAAGAACCAGATTTACGACGTCCCTTGACAGGACGGAGGTCATCCTTGACCGTTGGAGACGCACTCCTCCGAGGTCGTTTATATGACGCGTGACCTTTTCCCTGAGGGCCTTGGCCGTGACATCTAAGTGCTGCCACCGCCATCGTCGCTCCTCCCCCTTCCCTGCCATCAGGTTACGTAAAGCAAGCGAGTCGCATTGAATTAACCACCGGTCTCTGTTCCGGCCACAGAGAAGATGAGTTTTTGCGATCATTAACAGTAAAAAAATGTAAGAAATGCAGGCTGTAAATGTGAAGAGTAGCAGAGGACACTATAACACAATATAGTTTTCTGCTTGTTATTAGGAACTGATGTATTTGGGGTTCCTGTGACCCACTAGCACCTATCAGACAAATTGGAAATCGTCACTGGTGTAGATGGAGCGCGGGGAATCTGCGCTCCCTCTGTGTTTTGGTTGTGAGAGCTGTACTTCTTACCTACAGTAGGGCCTATCGTGATTGTGAAGTTTGTTCACGTATGGAAGTATCTAAAAATAATTATACTGTTATGATATTTCTTCTCCAATACATAATTTCATCCAAATGATCCAGTCTCCCTTACTTGGAGCAAGAACAGAATTTACACATCATTGTGTATGTGGAATTTTGAGGACTCATGATGATGAATTTTGAGGACTCGTGAAAATGAACAATCGGGAATAATAATAATAATAATAATAATAATAATAGACTTTGTATTGAGAGAACAACCTCGTAGGGTTTTGATTATTGATTATTTTAGGACTTTAAATGATATGTATGCCCCATGTATCATTGTTTTTCAGGTATTGTAAACACATATTTACAATCATTTGAATTTTTATTAGTTTCTTTTTTCTTTTTTCTTTTTTCTTTTTTTGTATTTTGTAACTATTTTTTTGAAGTAAAAAAGAACTATTATTACTATTTCTACCTCTTTCCTTGGTCACGTGTCCCTTACCCCTCCGCTCACTCTGGTCTGCCTCTATAGTTAACCACTTTAAAGAATAACGTAATGTGAAAGGGAATAAAAATTCATTATTTCATAATTTATTTACAAAAATACCTTTATCGAATATCTTCTAATAATTTCTGTACTTACACCTTCTTCTTTTTGAACCTTTCAAAGAGGTCGAAATTCAAAAAATCTATTTTTGAAGGTTAATATCTCAAAAGGGTCTGATGGAAAATGGAAAATTTTCACATACAAAGAAATGTCTTTCACAAACTTGATGACCGAGACTCAACTACTTTCAGAGAAATAGAGCAGCAAAATTAAGACAAAAATTAACCATTTTGCAGGTAGTCAGAACAGTAAATAAATGAAACCCTAAGGATGTGGTTATATTTGTTTGCAAGCATTGTTTGCTGTTAGACCTAGTTAATAATAATAATTAGAATGGCAAATACAATTTAACTAGCATGTATTTACAACTTTGAAATAAAAATATAAATAAATGAACAAATTTTTTAAAAGAAATAGTATTAAAAATAAAGGAAGTATCTTGAACACTTGAATATTTGACCATATTGTTCTAATTTTCTCTCAGACACTGACATGTCTATGCCTGTTCTTATCCTGTTGTTACATGAGCTGCAATTGAAAACACGAACTGCCCCTTCCGTGATTCATATTTGTCTACATTGTTTGTATCTTCTAAACTCATTTGTTACTTCATTCTCTTATCCTGTTATCATATATGTCACTGCTGTGAAGAACATATGAGCTGCAAGTGAAGACATGAAT
Source organism: Laupala kohalensis (assembly GCA_002313205.1). Taxonomy (NCBI): domain Eukaryota; kingdom Metazoa; phylum Arthropoda; class Insecta; order Orthoptera; family Trigonidiidae; genus Laupala; species Laupala kohalensis. The sequence continues at coordinate 99,683 of NNCF01125814.1, read as the reverse complement.
TCTCCCATGCCCTATCTCTAGCAAGATAGAAGATGCTCAGTTGATGTTGATGTTCTGGCAATAAGGCTTTCTCTTCCATCTAACCGTTGGACTTGGAAGAGGACGGATATTGGAACTGAGTACAGATTAGTGGGGGAATTGGTGGGTTGATCATTTATAATAATATATAATCACGATTCTAATAAATTGAGAATTTTAATTTTTTTAATTGTAAATGAGTACCACTAATTCCAAACCCAAATCTCTTTTCATTTTTAAGACTTGTAGTTCTGCCAACTCCGCTTCGCTTTCTTTGTCCCTCTTTTCTATCGCATGAAGTTGTTCCTTTCTTCTGCTGTCTTCCTCTAAATTACACAGCGTGGCCTCAACCAGCTCTAGTTTTGCCGAGATTAATTTCTCGTCATTATCGTTTGGAGAATGGGTCTCCGACGTTTGCTTCTCTTCGTCCACTCCAACTCTTCTGCAATCGTACGCCTCCATGTGGGTTCTGTAGAGGAAGATGAACCTGCACGGAGGGCATCTGGCTTGGCAACGCACAGCATTCTTGGACACACTTCTGCCCAAGTGTGTCCAAGTTCTGGTTGGCTTTCTTGTTCCTGCTGAGACAACTCAGCAATGTCTCCCACGTCTTGTAATTAAATTTAATAGAATAATTTATTCAGTAAAAATTAAGAACGGGGAAAGACTAGCTTAAATGCCAAAGGAGAATAACACTTTAAATATTGTACCCACAGTGCAGTTGTTTGTTGGATCTTAAGAAATTAATACAGTAGAGTCTGTAATGAAAGGAGAATGATAAAAATACAATGCTTTTTAAACAGAAAAAAAACTATATTCACAGACAATAAAATAGCTTGACTATGACCAAATCCCACCTGTACATTCAATTGAATCTCCATCATAATCGTTCTTAAGTCCCACTCTTGAGGGTCCCAAAAGACCTAGTACACACAGGTCCCTTCTTGACGGCTCCTCCGTGGTATCTTTTTGACATCCACCTAGAAATACATCACAAGGTAATTTAATACGAGGTTGTTCAAATTATGGCATGGGCGAATTACTTCTACTACTTCGATGTTCAACGAATGATTTAAAATGCTTTTTATTCTAAAAAAACAGTGTTAAATCAGCAGGTTCCTGACTTCATCAGATGATTCTCAATGATGTCAATAAATTTACATGGATACTGTAACACAATTAAAGGGGGTGTCAAGGTAAATTAACCCCATGTTGGGAAAGTCAATTGTAACACAATTAGAATGATAAAAGGGGGTGGCTTGGTAAATTTGTGTGGTGGGTTACATTTAACTTACCTCTTCTAATTCGGCTAGCTCGTCCAGTCCCCGACGGGTCCTAATTACATGGGCTGGATTCGTTCCATTAAAAATCGTGAGATATCACACTTGAGTTCCTTATGAAAGGAAAACGCCATTTAAATTCAATTGGTTTAATTGTGTTTATTGAAACAATTACACATTCTTATGAACTAACATGTCATGCATAGTTCCCCCCAAAATCACAATGACTCCACATAACCAGTTTAAATTCCTCTCTTTTAACAAATCAAATCCTGGTAGCTTAATTGCTCCAGTCATGAAAATTTACAGTGAATTAAATCTCAAGCAATTTTCCGTCCCTTTTAGTTTAGATTTTAACGATACCTCTAGTAATTTATTTAATTTTGCTTTCGTCCCTTCTGCTCCCGCAAAAATAACGCGTAGCACGCTGGCTGGCTTGAATCGACATATTTATGGCATCCTCTTCGAACAAGGAAAAAGCCTCGACCCTCTGAAGTGGTCATCGTCTCCCCCTTCCCCTAACGTCCTTTGCAACGGGCCGCGGTGTACTACGCTCGCTCTCAAAACATTTATAATTTTCAAATAATTAAGAATAATTCGCATAAAAGTGAGGAATTAATCATTCCTTACAATATATTGTATTAGTTCCACAAAGATTCACGTTCAGTAAACAGTAATATAACAAACTGTTACACTGTTACAAAATATAACAAAAAATACACTGTTTAGATAACTTATGTATATTAGGTCAAAAATTTACTGTATTACTTTTAGTTTACATTTTGTGTGTAGTTTATTATTATTTGGCCTATGTTACTTTATAAACAACTTAATACAACTTTTTATAATTGTTTATATATTTATTTATACTGTAGCGAAATGTGCCCTTCCAACATTTCTTACAATACGTTTTCTACGTTAACCCTGTTAAATGCTCAATGCCCACATCAGCCTGCCCGCGCGCAATGAAGTCGCTGATGTCACAGGAACTACAGATCCCTGTAAATATAATTAACTACAACATTATATATGCCACACTTGGTAAGAATATTTACTGTTTACACTTCAGCACGGCCCGCTTGTAAACACAGTCCAAGGCATAACATTCCAAGACCAACAATAAGGTCCGAATGCAAGGCCAACAGAAATTCCAAGGCCTAGACAAAGAACTCAATATAAGTTCCATGCTGTAAGATTCCATGTTTATCTCATAACGGAATGTTCAGCACGCCAAGCCAGCACGCGCCTTATGACGACACTTGCAACGTCAGCCTTGTGACGTCAACCTGCACAAATGAAATCTGATATGAAGATTGTCAATTATCTCCATTCTTAATGCACAATCCTTAGAAACGGATAACAGTCTTCTTCACTTCGCTTCGCCAACTCGATCTGTTCAGACGTGTGGTATATCGCTTGCGCTAACTGAATTCATGAATAACAGTTTCAAATCAAACGAAACTCATTTTAATCTCAGTTAATACCGATCTAAAGCAACTAGCTTTATGAACAATTAAAGTAATTTCATCACGAAACACCACAACTTGAAGGAAATTCGACGCCACTGGAAATTCGGCTACGCAGACTCGACTTCCTACCAGAAGGCATCTCCACGAACGCTAGGCTTCGCCAACCGTGCCATCGCCTAAGGATTCTGAAGGAAGGACGAAATCTCCACGGGCCAGCCGCCCCAGACGTCCAGTTGAAAACGCACAGGTCTTATGTGATATCAAACGGTGTCTTTCCTTACATTTCATTTTTATGTTCAATAAATCGCTACTAAGCGAAAGTTTCAACTGAAATCGTGTATCTTATTTATTTCGTAAAAGCGGGAACTTGATTGTGAATTCAATCACGCTCCCACACTGTGCGACATATACTTTATATATTTACTTATGTATACTTTGTATAATTATGTTAACCATTTCTGAAAAATTTCGCTTCATCTATTGATAATGGCCACACTATAGACTGGGACAGTACTTCAATTTTGGATAAAGAGAAAAATTACATGAGGCGATATTTTTCAGAAATTATTAAAATAAAAATTAAAAACAATACCCAAATAATGTAAATAGAAAATTTTACACGAAACAAGATTTAATTGTATTACGATATGATTCATGAGTAAAAATTGCTGATCAGTTAACACTAATCTGAGACATAAGTCTCTCTCCGTTCAAAAACTTTTGCCTTGCGGGCATTTTTCTTCAACTTATCCCATAAATTCAGGTTCTCTTCTGTTCGTCAGCAGAATTAAAATCCGAACAGATGTTTCTCCATGCGGTCGCTTTTTCTGCACGGGTAACTCCATCTGTGCGTTTATTTTCGATTATGTTGTGATAACGAGGGAGTAAGTCCTTTGTAAATAATTTAATTTCGGAATCGCTAAATTTTTTAGCGCATTTCCTCTAAATGCATGGATTCACGTATTCGTCCATAGTAAATCAAGTAAAAAGCTTGGGAATGCAACGTATAATCAGAGGACGGAACTCACAGAACGCGTCACGGAATTACCAAGAGTCTGTTCCACCATGCACTGAATGTACACTTACTTTAGTGAACACTCAAATAGTTATCCGCTCGCTAAAGAGTGGTGAAAGACGATGTAAGTCTTTTAATGAGTGGTAAACCCTGATGTTACGACACTACAAACCAGTTACATTAACCTTCTTCGATGAGAAGTTCAACCAAATGGTGCAATCGCCCACGAAAACTGTGTCATCTTCTTTCTTAAACTCCAAGACCCTTCAATGTATTTTGGTTTCGAAGGAACTTTCCTAAATCAGAAACTCAAAGAACAACTTTTGCTTGGTTCCAAATCCAACTTGGGCAGACTTTGATCGATTATATAATAATCGATTGAACAACGAAGAAATTGCCTTCTGTGGGGACTTTCCTGTCACAACCAGAAAAGTTGACTGTAGCCAACTTTGCTTGGAAACGCCAATGGAATGCAAAAGTGGTGCAGAAGTCGACTTCTGGGTTCACGCAAGCGCGTTGGGTTAATGAAATGCTTTTTGTGAGGTAAACGTCACATAATGCTCAATAAACAATGAATTACTTGTCGATTCTTCTAATTCGAATCTTCTGACTGGACTTAACTCTCATCCTCAGTCCAGCGCGATTCCTCTTAGTCATTGTGATACTATCGATTATTCTGACATCACTCAACTCTCCTCAGCGAAGTCAAGCGAAGTTGACTACTGTCAACTTTTTTCACAAATGGAATGCTCGCAAAGTTGACTGTAGTCGACTACAGTCAGCAGTTGACGTTACTGGAAAGCCGTCAATGCTTCACAAATCGAGCAGGAGGAGGAGGAATCGTGCAAACGGCAAATAACAGGTCCGTACAGTAACAGCGAAAAAGTTGGTTTCTTCCAAGGGATTTTAAAAGAAAGAGCACTTGAGATTTGTGCTTTCTCGAGGGGGCACAACTCTTAACTCAAAAGGGCAGTCGACGTTCTCCTCCAAAAAAAAAAAAAAAAACACTAAATGCAATAGAAGCTACCCTATGTAAGATGACAATTAAATGAAGTACGATCACATGATCAAACGGAACCTATTAGTCTGAGGGTGATATGGAGGGGATGTGGTCACTATTATATGATACAAAAATACTAGAAAATCCACTGAATCAGAAGGCGGTCCATTATCAGTCACTATTTGAATGGGAAGAAGAAAATAGCAAATTCTTCTCGTAGTTTATGAGGTAATAACGGTTGATGCTGAAGTAATAGACGCCCGCCTCACTGAAAGCCACTTGAAATGAGGAAAATAAGTCTTAGAATAAAATATCTAGATTAAATCTTTCCCAATAGGTTTAGGCCAGAGGAAATTTGATTTCAAACAGGTCTAAAATTAATCTGAGAACAAGGATCACATATTTGGATGAACTTAATGGTATCATCAATGGCTGGCCAGTATAATAATAATAAATTTAGTGTCAAAAAACAGTACAAACTGCGTATGACCACGAGGAGGACAATAAACTAATTTACTCTCCGGATGCAAGCAAAGGACCATCCCATCAATTCCGATCAAGGGTCCTAAGGCAGAGGCTAAGGATTCAATTTTTTTTTTCATAAGTTCCTAGATAAGATAAAAAGTTAGCTGCGAGTTATAATACATTTATAATGTCAATATGTTTGTAATTTAATGCAAATATGTTTGTAAATTTACATGTACAAGTTATTATCGAACTATAGATTATTATACTATACAGTATACATGCATATGAGCACGAAGCTTCATATCATTTGGCTAAGGTCTGGGTGATCGTCGTGAAGAATTTCTAAGACCTTGCCTTTAGAGATGAAGGAGTAATGGCTTCGTCTCTGTACAACAAGTAGTCACATTCAAGGGATAAACCCAGCTTCAGTTTAAAAAATGGGACTACAGTGTTGTCAGACATCTAGATATTTCCATAGCAATGAATACTGAAGAATGATTGATAGGCAAGTTTTCTAAATGAACATTAAAGGAACGGGATTGTCCAAAGGGAGGCATGATAACATATCTGAAGGACCCATACAAGTTGAAATCCTACATTCAGGGGTATATTTGAAAGCAAACAATTTTATTGCCCGTCTTTGGATGCATGCTTCAGCTGTTGCTGGAAGATCCTTGTCTGGAGACAGAGTATATTTCAGTCAAATTATTAGCAAGAAAGACAAACCTGCCTAATGGATATACAAGTATTTAGCACAAACTCTTAGAGCTGTAATAATAGCCATGGTTTCTGTTTCAAGTTGGGAATATTTAGACTGAAATTTTGATAGAATGAACAAAGCAAAGCTAATACCTGACTATTAACTCTGTGTGACAAGGTTCATCAAATTCTATCAATCACATAACATGAGGATTAAAGGTAATTCAGGATTATATTTCATTAAAACTGGATCTTTTCTCGCCAACATTTTAACCTCGTTAAAAACCTTTTGACTTTGTGCAGACCAATACCTAGACACATTAAGTTGTAGCAAATTACTAAGGGAATTTAGCACATCAGCTTTTACACATTTGTTCAGAAATTTACGATTGAAATTGACCACCTTTAAGGAGGTTTGCAACTCAGAAACATTTTGCAATTCCCCAGCCTTGACAACTTCTATTTGTTTAGGACTAAAATTCAGGTCACCTTTGAAAATAAAGTGTCCACAATAAGGAACTTCAGATTTAAAAAACTGGCTTATAATGAAGTTGGCTCTTGCATTATTCCTCATGAAATTTTGAAAATAAAAGAGTTCCAACATTCTTAACATTAGGTAAACCCTGAGTGAGACAGTCAATAAAGCTATAAACAATTATGGTATCACAAGCTATACCATACATCAAGCGAATTAGCATAAAATAATTAAATCTCTTAATGTCTAAGTCTCAAAGTCATCTCTAAGTATAAATCCAAGCTAAAAGGCTACCACCACCACACCATAGACCATACATTGCCATGGCAAAAAACACAGTTATGACATCGTGATTAAGAAGCTTTTGACTGAGTAAATCTTAAAGAAGTGTGAGAAAGGTTATATCATTTTAGTATTCAAGGAATCCCCTTACATAATTAATCAATTAATGGCCTCTTCCTTAAGAATCGAGAAAGGTATTGAAATCAGTGTTCGATAGAATCTCCACAAGAATTTATTCTTGGACCCATTCATTCTTATAGGCACCTTTGGGAGACTTCGCTTCACTGGGTTGCAATCACTCGTGCCATCCCTTTCCTCTCTCTCTTCTTCATTCTTATAACAGGAAATAGTTTTCACGTAAACTTGCACATTACATAGTGCCTCAACTGAAGAATATATACCTGTCCATAATCCCCATTATCTTTACCCCAGTCCTGGCCATGCTGTCAACCCCAGAGAAAAGCAACTAGTCATATTCCACTTTCAAGTTCCCCTCTAGGAATGTATTCTTAAATTGAGGCCACAATTCTTGCACATATTATATTTATGATTTATTTTTACCTTTATTGTTTCACTATGATTTTCTTTTAGAAAATTCCTTTTGCTCTCTTAAGGAAAGGAACGATTACATTTAGCATGGTTCCCTAATCAGTTTTTAATTATTAATGGAATTAAAATATTTATTGCACTTAAAAAATTCTGAAGAAACAATTATTTAATTACCTTTTTTCTTACTATACTGAAAAAATTATGATTCTTCTTATGTGTGTACCAATAAACAAATATTTAAAAATAAGATTCAACATGTAAAAAATTGTTTGTTTTCACATAATAACATAATCCCTGGCTTATTTGACAATTAAAATGGATATAAGTAATTTTTATATAACATTTAAAAGAAAAACTGTTAAATTGTGAATAATTTTTTGAAATTAAGTGCATTTTTATAAGATATGATTTGTTATTCAGAAAACACAGGCAAATCATCATATAAAAATTAATTTAAAAAAATTCTTTCATTGTAACTATTGACTTATCTAAAAATTGTATAAAATTAAACAATATAATAAAATTGAACTGAAGGAATGGTTGAGGAACAGTGAAGACTCAAAGGACAGAAAATGGTGGAAGATTCTATTTGCATGTGTAGGCTTTGTGTAATAAAAGAATTAGGTAAAAAATATGTATGACCATGTGGAGGATAATAAATTGATTTTCTCTCCAGAAGCAATCGAGGGACAATCCCAACAACTCTGATCGAAGAGCACATAGGCAATGGCATATTAAACATTTCTGCAACCCTCTTGAATATATAACATGGAGAAGAAGTGGTTAAGAATGAATACATGACTTGTCCTCAATCTTCAAGAACTACTAATAAATATAATGAAGATAATTTAATATGATATTAGTCTAATTTTGTGGATGGCATGAATAGGTTTCTAATTTTTTAATGACTTGATTTTAGTTTGTCAATGAATAATTTAAATCTTGACATATAAGAATGCAGATTAACAAATTTCAAAAAATTTAACTCCAAAATAGCTGGAATAAACTTTTTATTTATGTTAACTACAAAAGTTTAAATTCCTATCATGCAATTCTTAACTCACTGATTAACTGACTGGACATTAATTATAAGCAGTAAGGCATGCAAAATTGTTTTGTTGATTTACATGAAATTGACAGAAACAATGTACATCATAGCAATAATTGTATTAATAAAGCAGATGGAATGTGTCTTTACATAAATCATAATAAATGCTTTGCTGAATAAAAGCAAAGGTGGAAAAACACTTTATTGTTGGTGGCTTCAATGTTTACATTATAGAACTTGATGTATTACATGAACAATTCTTGAACACTTTTACTGGAAATGGATACATACCAGTATTTCATCATACACCCAGATCCTATGAGAATGGTAGAACATGTATTGATTACTATATGCTAGAATACCTCGTTTTAATTCATTAACATGTTTTAATTAAATTTAAGTAAACATTTTAATTAATTAATTCATTGAAATTCTATATCAATTAACCACCAAACTCACACGCTGGAGTGGAATCCATTCCACAGTCATGTTTTTCATTTGTTATACAATAAATTTTATTCAGATCACCATTTAACTCTGTGTACAACTCTGTCACCATCTCCAACTCAGTTCACTGAATTTTAATCAGTTTTCGCACACTTACTCTCCCACCAAAGAGCCATTGTTTACTGTGTGGGGTGTGATCCACTTCGTGCATGTGTTCTCGCTCCAAATTTTTCCAGTTGCCACAATGCTCTGAGGTGCCGCGCCTAGATTGATGCATTACTTTCTAGACATCCAACCCTCACATCTCGGTCAGTCACCCTATTCACCCCCAGCTTTGAGAATCACTGAGAGGCAATTCTAGTTGCTAGAAAGGACAAGCTGTACTTCTTGGACATAGGTATGCCTTGAGAACCTAAAGAAATTTTTTGTTGGAGCAGGAGTATCATTCATACACTTAAAAGTATTTTATTGTGTTTAATATTTTTATTAGTTTAGTGTTTTGAACTCCTTACTTGAGTTTTTGGAGCTGGTAAGTGTGTGTTTACTGAAATGTAAGGGAGAATAAGAATCTTGTTTGAAAGTGTGGTGGAAACTTATGAAGAACCTGTCTCGAGTGATCAAAACCCTAGTGTTCAAAGGGAGGAAATTACACAAATAAACTATAAAATTACTTTCACCTTATGACACGGGTGCAACAAGTCTTTAACATTTCCAGTTTTTGGCGCGTGTGCTTGAGGGTTAATTCATCGGTCTGATACATCATCAGTACCATTATTGATCCATAAAATATGAATGCGTTAACATCAATATAACTTAGCTATAAATGTACAACTCAAATGATATTTGGGATATGCCAAATCTCAATAATGCAATAAACATGCTCAAAAACAAAATTAAGAAATGCATAGAATTCTCTATGCAAACAGTAAAGAAAAATAGGAAAAATAATGATTAATGTAAAAAATTATTGAGTAAGAATGGAATTAAAATATCAATAAAACTCAAGGAAAAACATAAGTTTTCAATGGTAAGTTGATGTTGCTGATAGGAATTGTACAAGAATATAAATTGTTTGTAAAGAAGTTAAAATTTGATGTTTCAATCAAGGAGAAAATTAGCTAAGGACATGCAAGGGTGTAAAGACATCAATTAAATTAGAAGAAACAAATTGCAGTAAATTTTGTTAAGGTGTTCATGACATGCAGAGGGCTTACAATGAAAGTACCCTACACTGATGTAAAAAAATCAATAATATTAAAATTTATAAAGTGGAGGATTACAATATTTGGAGATAAGGATGGTTGGGAAAATGGAATGGAACACATGTTAGGAACTTAAGAAATAATATTACACATATATTTCCTGCAAATTAAAATACTTATCTAGCCAGAAACTTTGTTATTTTGGTTTGGTTCATAGCCTGTACATATGACATTACTTCATGGGGAGGAACATATAAAAATGTTCTCAGCCCTTTGCTTAGGATACAAAACAAATTAGTTACAATATTTCTAAAAATTATCCACAATATAATCCATACTCTTAAGCTTGTACTTTTTTAACCACTTGCATTGTTAATAAGTACACTCAATTGTGAGAAATGTGCAAGAAAATTCCTGTATAGAAATGGTCTAAAAAAATGTGAGGATCAAAAGATCAAACGTCTGTACTAAGAATTCTGAGTGTAGTGAGATATTTATAGCTCTATAGAATGCCTCATGAATTAAAAAATTTGACATTAAGAAAAATAATAAAAAACAATAAAAACATTGAGGTATGAAAACACGATAAAGCATCAGACATTTGATTGTGTCAAAAACATAATATTGTGATTAATTTTTTGTTGGGTTCAATTTTTATACTAGTACATTTTTTGTGAAGAGATACATAAAACATATTGTTAATTTAATTGAGTTTATCATTCTATGTTAAAATTGTTGCGATGGCGTGACTTTTGTAAAAATTATTTTGGAAGATTTCCAAAATGCAAAACATTTAATTTAATCTGAAATATTATTTATTTGATAAAGAATCTATAAAGAAGAATTCCATTACTTCTATTGCGTACTATTTGACTTTTTTCTTCTTCATATTGTTTTGTACTTTAAGATGTATTTTAAGTATCTCATACAATTACAATCATTTCTGAGTGTTAAATGTGTTTAAAGGGCTTCCACAGGTAACTTTGTGACATATTGTATAATATTTGCCAAATAAAATAAAGTAAAAATTCAGAATGGTCAAAATCACTCAAAAATCAAGATAAATATTAACAATAATTTAAAAATTCTGCAGCACACAAATGCCCCTAAGATATTGTAATTTCTGAGGGTACACACTATGGATTACTCAAAGGTATATGTTTCAAAAATAAACTTGTAATGACAGACGCTTTATTTATTTTTTCTCACATTACCCACGTGCTCTACTGAAGTCTACTCCTCACAAGCCTCTTACAAGTTACAGATATTTTTGAAACATTAGATCAGCAGCCCTAGAAAGAATAGAATACACATTTTTATGTCTAAACTTTGGAAAATATCAAAGTTTCTTTCAAATATCTCAAAATTTATGAGTTTTCATGTTAAATATTGTATATTTTATTCCCCCATGGATATTGGTTATTTTTTCTGAATCAACGCCAATTTCACAGAACATATTTTCTTAGAATTCTGAACTAATATTAAAGTGATAAAACATGATCAAACATATTAGTTACACTTACACACAATCAAACTTGTTTGAAAAGTAAGTTGGAATATGTGTGGTGATCTTGAGTGTGTGCTTGACAGAACTGGACATGTGCACCCCCCAGAAAATACCATTTTGCATGTGCACCCCATAAAAACAGAAAATAGTTCTGTCCCTTCTAATATAACTACAATATATACTATAATACTTTCAGAATACTCTTAATAAATTATACATTCAATGACAATTGCAAATATTTAATAATATTATAAGGGGTGCACTGACCGAGTTGGACTGTGTTTACTGTATATAAGTGAGTATCATCATTGAATTTCTATACAAACTGTATATAAACTCAACTAAAGATACAAACTGAATGGTATCATCTATAGATGTATACATGGAAAATAAAACAGATATCCAAAGTCTATAATTATAAATATAGGTTTTTATGTATACTTACTATATAGATTATATATGAGTAAATGTATCCCCGATAAATGCTCCAGATTCTCCTCATGACCCCCTTCACAGATGTTTTCTAAGTGTTCTACCATGGGACATTTCTACAAAAACCAATTTTGTTTTACCGTTTTTCGTCCACAAAATTTTCTAATTCATTTAAGTTCTTATGGTTGTTTTTGAAATTCAATATTTTCATCAATAAAAAAAAACTGTATTCTTTTGTGTTGTATACAGCATTATGCAAAAAAAGGAACCATGTATGGTTATAAAAGTTAAGTAAAGTAAAATAATAGAATTCCTATCATAGATATCTAATAACCCTAGCCTACATAAATATTAATATTCTGTAATAGTAGAAAATAATTGTATTTTATATTAATTTCTACTTAGCCTAAGTTAAATGAATATGGTTAAATGAATCAAAATTATTATAATGTTGTTATTCTTATATGTAAATATTATTGTTATTGTTGTTAGTACGATGACTTACCATACATCATTTTTATGATCTATGTGGCTCAATAAAATATTATTATTAATTATTAAGACTTTTATATCTTTTTCTTGCTAACATAGAACCTACATATTGCAATGGTGAATGTTTTCCATCACAAGAGTTTGATATAAATATGAGTTTTTGGGGTACCTAATGGATTGACAGACAGAAACTTAAAAAACAACACTTTTTAGTCTGACAATCTAAAAGCAGTTATATTTTTTAAATGATATCATTTCATGTATGGAAATTTTGAATAAAGTATTGAGCCAATCTCATTCACATTTTAAAAAAAAGTAATTCCTGCTTGTTGTCCATGCTCTAGGAATTCCATTTCTATTTTTAAAAGGGTACTACATATTAAGAACAAAGTAAATTTTGATAAGAAATTTGAATAACAATATTTTTTATAAATCCCAATGATCTTAAGATTATTTCTTAATACATTTTTATACAGTATTGAGTTGGATATTTTAACTTATCTGTTCAATTTACAATACAATAAAAGCAGTTATAATTTTTAAATGATATCATGCCATGATAATTTAGATATAAGTTGTATTAACTATTATTTTTACCTTAAATACCCATCAAAAGTGGAAAACTACAAGAAGTTTTTTCTTTTTTCGTTAGGTGGAATGGAACCAACTCAAACATGCATAAAAGAATCTGACACCATTTTTAGCCATGTAATTCTTCTGACAGTTCTTGCCAGGTCTAATAATGTACATTTAGCATCTTACAACCCCAATAAAATTCAGTAAAATTAAATTCATAAGCAAATGGTAGAATCTGTGAGTAATCCAAAACTTTGATTCTAGTATCTCATTTTGGCACCAATAACGCTTGCTTCCCTCATGCATAAGGGCATCCAGGTGGCATTAAGTAATGATTTTACATTAAATTTATTTTATGGTACCAAGTCATATTTTTTAAATAGAAACTTAAAAATCTTCTTTAAAAGTGATTATAAATAAATAAATTTATTGTCAAAATTTGTACCTTATTTGGTCTCTCAAATTTCTTTGTCTTCTTAGCTACCAAATCTTGGAAAATCCATTACTTTGATCAATGCTAACTATGTTATTATACTCTAAATGAGCACTGTTCGACTGGCGGCTCATGAAACTTTTTCTATTGCCAATGAGGTATAGGACATTTTACATCAAATTTTTAATAAACTATTGGGAGGTAAAACTTTGTGTTATAATTCTATGCTGTCAGAATTGATATTTGACTTGGGCATGTTTGGTGAGACAAAATAGAAAATTGTGTTTGGAATACCCCATTGTACATTATAATATGAAAACATTTTACAACACTAAATATTTAAAATACTCTTAAAAAACAAAATATACTATTTAATTTTTCCAGGTTAAATTATTACAAATCTGGAGATAAGAATCAAATTACTGTGTTGCAAATAAATAAATATGACCCATTAGTTATACTTGTTGGGTAACATTTTGCCAAAACCTTTCTTGAGCTGGTCCAATCGATTGAAAGTGGCCCACTGGTTAATGTAAGTTAGAAAGAGTTGCTCTAAATCGTATTCCTTGTTCCTCTATGGAGTATTTACATGTCTGTATAAAGGGCTATTTATTATTTCAAATTTATGTTATATAGGATTAAAATCAAATTCCTTAATGTTATTACCAATTTAAGTATTCTTTCTAGAAATTTCAAATTCAAATTTTCAGCCATTATTAAAAAAATTTTGGTTCAAATAAGACAAATAACTTTCAGAGTCCATTTTCAAAGAGAATTTTATTGTTAGCTCTTAAATGGTAAGTCATAGCACCTTGTCCTTACATGTTAAATATAGAGCATCTTCAACAAGTTTTTTCTTTACTGTACAGAAAATGTTCTCTCCAGCTGCTCTGCATTTTGAAGATACATGGAAAAGTTTTAATGATATAAGTTTCAATCTTACTCATGCATAAATCTGTGAAGAGGGAGATCTCAGATATAGATGAAATTAAAAAAGAGAATATGACAAAAATTGTTGAATTGACAGAAAATGTTTTTTCATGTAAATTTGGAACACAATAACTGATTCTTTGTTTTTGTTCAGTTCTTATGTTGATTTTAATTTTTTTCTATATTGACAAAGAATTTCAGTTAAGAATATCCAAAGTGAGGTCAGCAGAGCCCAGATCAGGGCCATGAAGGCACCTGCTAGTTGCGAGAATCGCAATGGTGCTTGGTCACCTGCTGTGTCGTCTACGTATTGACCTCCACCATGTGATTTGATCTGCACCAGGAGGCTCTTGTCTTCAAAGTGCTGTACTAACCCAGCTTGTGCCACTCGAAGAACAAGAGAATTGAGAAGTGGCACTAAGGGGGATCCTCGCTTTACTATGAAACTTCGGTAAGCTGGTGCCATCAGACATTCTGGGACCTACGAATGAAAGAAACATCAGGCCTCCTCAAAAAAAATTTGTTTGGGAAGAAAATCTTCCCAAATTGCTTCCTGCAATTTGTCTGGCATCATTAAAATTCTTGTTTCATCTATAAATATAAAGATGTTTCCAAGCCTAAGAAGAAAAAAATGGTCCAATTACTGCCCCCTATATCCCCCCCCCACTTGCAACTAAGCGCCATTTTTAGATATTATTGGACTGGCGTGTTCAGACTGGTCAAATACTTTCAAAAGTTCATCATGTGATTTTTCCATCATTCAGAGATCAGGAAAATTAACTTGGAATGGGGACTTGAAGGTCTTTTCTTCCGATACCTTCCAACCTTGTACATTTGTCGATCATTGGAGATGGGGAAGTTGCCAATTTGGTGAATTTGTTGATGGTGAATGTGGTTGCAAATCTGGTGAAGTTGGCCATACTCGTAGGTAACTTTTGAACCCATTTGGCCTGACTGAACTAGGGCGTCCAATTACAGCTACATAGTGCTTAATTGCAACAGGTGGAAATATCATTAATCAGGTCCAACGAGAGGGAAGGGGGCAGAGAGGGCTAAATCCCCAGGACCCGAGCACAGGGGGGTGCAGTGGCTGAAAATAAAATAAAATGAAATGAAACTACATGCAATGAATGTACAATATCTCTGCCTTATAGCACATTGTTAATTTTCTTTATTCCTAATGCATTAGATTATTTTGTGGGGTTTTAGGGCTCGTATGCATTAGAAAACTTTTTAAAACTTTTCATTCGGAGGACGAGGAGTGCCAATTTTCAAGTTTAAACATGCAGACCGCAGATTTTGTCCTATCTATAACTTGCTCAACCAAGAAGTACTACTGGAAATGACTTCAGTTTTCAACTACTGTCGTTCTGACGTTTTTATATGTTTAATTTATTTTTCCGTAAATTTGAATGTATTTCACGGACTTCAGTCTGTCCAGTTGTGTCAATTGTTTTTCTATTAACTGTAGTATATATTTATCAGAAATTTCGACAATTTTATAAGAAATTTCGACATTATTTTCATTTTGTTTGAACTAGCTATTGTAACCGTATCTTATAACATAATATTTAACGAAAACGACAGACTGCCTGTACATTTTTTAACTTCACCTATTCACAATAACATAATATTTTTATTTAGTAAAATTTAAATACGAAAAAAATGCTAAAATTTCGAAAATTATAAAAATTAAATGTCAATATGACTTCATAAAGTTTTCAAGATATTACGCTAAATGTTAAATTCGATTTGATGGTGGAGTCTTCTTCATAGTTTTGACTCTTTTTGAAATTTATAATTTTCTAATTTTAGTATTATAACTCGCAGCTAACTTTTTATCTTATCTAGGAACTTTTGCTGAAATTTTTGAATCCGCCTCTGCCTTAGGGCCCTTGATCGGAATTGATGGAATACGTCCCTTGCTTGCTTCCGGAGAGTAAATTAGTTTATTGTCCTCCACGTGGTCATACGCAGTTTGTACTGTTTTTTGACAATACATTTATTATTCTTATTATCAATATTGTGATATTTCACTCTTGTGCAACTGAGTGGAGGAGGGCCGTGGACCAAAACTGTGCCCCGGGACCCGGCTCGACTCTCGGCGACCGTGTTGGAAATAAGTGTTTTCCAATAACTATTTGCCACGCCTGTAGCCCTTGTGAAGAGAACCTGTCTGAGGACGGAGCGTCCGTTCCTGGAGAAGCGGGGCAGTCGAGTGAGGAAGGCGATGTAGGACTGCGAGAGGATCCCAGCGCGCGGCTCTCCATCGGCAATGCTCTGGATGAGAGGCATGAACGATTCCGTTCCGTATCCAGGGATAAATTTTTCTCTCAGACGAGTGACCACGTCGCCTTCTTCTATGTTTACGAAGAGGCGTACAGACGGTCTACAACAAGAAATCGTATTGTTTGCCATTTCTAGATGCCTGAAACTTTTTGTCGTACTACTTTCTCCTTTTAATTTAATGTATTCCAGTTGGAATTCAAACTTCATTAATGTGTGAAGGAACTTTAAAAAATCTTTTTAATTATAGTATATTGTCTTCTGTAAGAATCGCGACATTCTCTGAAATGCAAAAGAGATTTGACAATTTACTTATTATTAATCAGGACTCGAAACATTTTCGATAATTATGAAAGTATCATAGCAAATGTGTATTAAGGCCTCAGTTGGACTCCACACAATGTTTTCAATAAACTTTTTTCGGAAAACAAAGTTTTAATCGTTGTTTGGGTCTTCTTCAGGCATAACAAATATAGAACATGGCAACAAACGAAGAGAATATGAAATGAGGTAAATAAAACAGATTATGAAAAACGTAATATATCTGGTTTCTGCTCTTTTGTAAACATACGTTAAAAAATTAGAGTTCTCCAATAACACATACCTTCAGCAAAAGTATACTCACTCATAAATAAAAAGCCCCTCCACCCTCTGGTCGAGTTCGTCGAGTGTGTCTATCTCGTCCTGGAAGGCAGGGACCGCGAGGACGCTGGCCAGTGCTCCGGCGAAAGCTTGGCCCAGGACGAGGCACGCGAAGGACAAAGACAGTGGCAGCAAGGGGAAGAGCGCACGCCGTTCGTCGAATGCACCCACCAATGCGGTGCGCACAGCCCCGAACGCAGCGTCCTTCAGGGCAGTACGCTCTCCGTCATGGCGTCTCCATCGAGTACGTGCTCGAGAGCACGCGAACTCCACCTAACGATTCAAGAAAGGAATAAACTTTGGAACAAAATTATTTTCAAATATACTCGTGCAATTTGTTTCGATTTTCAACTTCACTCGGAGTAACGTTTAGTCCGTGTCGCTACACAAAAAAGTAAACGATAGTTGGAAACAATCTCCGGCGCAAAATGGTTGAAAAGGACCTTGGAAATGTAGTTGTAGATCATCGTGAGTAGCAGTGGATACTAGAAAAGAATAGGGTGTTCGCAAATATAACTGTGGCTAACGTGGCGCAGTTTCTAGACTAGTAACCTTGCGAGCTCTTCTTTGTAGCAAATTCCTGCTGGTGACTGGTATTAAATCGTCTTTCACGCTCGTAACTGAACTGCTCGTGTTCAGTCCAAAGTTATATGCTGAATTAGAAGTCATTATATTACTTTAAGGCGAATTCTGAATTAGATTGACTTTTCTTCATACATGTATTTACTTGCCATTGAGTTCTGCTTCGAAACCGACTCGAACGTACGTCTCAGCAGCTTTCGAACTTAATCATACTAGCTCTTTACTTCATTTTAAAATTAATTGTGCGCTTTTTAGATAACATACCTTTCATACCTTAGAGGTACGTACGCATTCTAACTGCAACGTGAGAACAGGTGCCATTTTGCAATAACAAAACTACAAGCAGTTTCTCCTGAAAAGTCTCACCTCACCAAGCAGCGTTTCTATTTGCCTAAACGTAAGGAGTAGATTAAAAGTATACAGTTTTGATACAAGGGTTTTAAGTAGTACCTTCTAGAATGGTTACTATATAATGAACGACGTGTTGTTCCGAAACTGAAGGACTCCTAGTCGAAATTCATACTTCAAATGCTAAATGTGTGAAAATTAACCATGGTTTAGTTGCACTTGCTCATCTATACGGCAGCCTTTGAGATTTTTCGCGATGAAACCAATCAACACTGAAAATTTCAACGTGTCGAAAAGACGTTTTCACATATCCTTAGGTTTTGGAAAGACGTATCATGAGAAATCGTCACATTTGAAGACGTTTTTCTGTACGAGTCATGTCCAGAGGCTTTACGTACCATCGCAATTGCGACGACGCTCATTCCAATCGCGAACCAAGTAATCCTGGAGAAAATGTGCGTCAACGCCGCCATGAACGGGAAAGGATCCGCACTGCGCGCAATGACACAGTAATCATCCTTCGCCACGGGGTACAGATACTCCAAGACGTCGTTCAGATCCATTTTCTGGAAGTGCGCAAAACCCCATAGCAACACGGAGCCTTCCACGATGTCCTTGAGGTATCCAGTAGTTGATCCGTTGGGTAGAAGCTGTCCGAAGGGTTTTGCGTAGGAGCCCAAGCATCTGGCACCACGCAGCGCAGAAACCCGTTGCATTAGCACGCG
Source organism: Laupala kohalensis (assembly GCA_002313205.1). Lineage (NCBI taxonomy): Eukaryota > Metazoa > Arthropoda > Insecta > Orthoptera > Trigonidiidae > Laupala > Laupala kohalensis. Next base: position 80,778 of record NNCF01125814.1, on the reverse strand, counting down.
CAGAAGATAGGTGTCTGCGTATGGGTCGTGGAAGTTGGATTGCTCACCTTCGTCCAGTGATGGGTGCAGGCACAGCGTCGCTACCACACCCGCGCGCTCTGAACCAGATGACGTGGAGACAAAATATACGTTATTGGGTACAAAACAGACAGAAAATTGCTAATACAAGGGTTGTCTCGAAAGTTCCGTTTGGTTATAAAGAAATGCTAATACATTTTGAGATCTTTCAATATATTCAACCTAAACCTACAACTCTCGGCTAGTTTTGTGCATAATTCCTCCATTAAGGTGCTTGTCGTATGGATAAACTAGTTTTTCACTGCCCAACTTCTAAAATTCTGCCCACATTGAGCTAAGCTATACATTTTAACTCTTCTTCTTCTTCAAACCACTGTGACCCGAGCCCAAGTTCAGAAGAGCCATAGAGAACCAAAAGTGTGGGACATTCAGTTTTCTGCACGATAACTAATCTGCATCCTGCCGCTCGCAGTGAAAGATTATGGATGAGTTACGAGTGGGAGTCGTTGGAACATCTTATAGCTCTGATTTCGACACCTAGTGATTTTCACCTTTGCCTATCATAAATATAAGGCTAGAGTCACTATGGTTTTAAGATGAGTTTAAAGAATGTCAATTCATGGCTCCTCACTAGCACTAGCATTGAAAAACGTGTTTATTTATATGACAAGTGCCTCAATGTAGGAAGTAGTCTCATAAAAAGAGCTGCTTAGAGTTGAAACTTTAAGTAGCATATAATAAAGAAACCCTCTAAATGTATTGGCGATGTTTAAAACAGAACGTGAAATGTTTAACTTACAACTTCCGAGTACCTACTCGTGGAGGAGTGTTTGCAACGTCAATTGCGACGGACCGGGACTCGAACCCGGGACGATCTGCTCTGGCTGTAGGTGTGCTATCCTCGACTCCCAAGTCCGCACGCCAGGTGGAGGTACTCGGAAGTTGTGAGTTTAAAAAAATTGCACCCGACGCGAAGGAATGCCAAAACCGGACTTAAGAGCTACCAGCATTGGAACCGTCCTTGGTCAGTTATGCCCTGTGAGGGATGATATCCAGGTTCACCGGATCAGGACAGGTGGAGGTTGCGTACGGACTTGAGAGTCGAGGCAAGTGGTGCAGTGGATAGCACACCTGCAGCCAGAGCAGGAGGTCCCGGGTTCGAGTCCCGGTTCGTCGCAATTTTCACCTGGCTGTTGACGTTGAGAAAGTAAATTTGTTTGCGAACAATCTCTAGTTTCAGAAATTCTTTACGTATTTACTAAGAAATATATTTTGTAAATCTAATTGGAGAAGCCCGGAATGAGACATACTGCATGTATGACTCATTTTTGCTTCCAAGGACATCACAAGTTCAAGCAGAATACACAGAATAAAAAAATTACATCGAACTCAAACATTGATTATTTTCATCGTTAATAAAAGTTCACTTAATTCACTTATTTGGAGACATTACTCACTACTTAATTTACAATTTAAGTACGTATTTAATGGGATTCGGTTGGTTGTATAACGGTAGAAAGTAGTTACATGAAATATTTAATTATTAATTACATTACCAACGATTTTAAATAATTTTCACCATTCTTAGAAATCTTGGAACTGAACAGTTACTAGATTTGATTTATTTTCTGATACCTCAACAATTTTTACAATACTATTTCGTCTGGAAGATTTATTTTATTAAAGATGTATGATTCTCCATAATAATTATAAACGAATATGTGCTTTTTGATTCAAAACAATTCATTGAAATAACACAAAACTGTTAAATACAGTAATTCCACCTACCTCCAGTTTGTATATTACGTATGAGTGTGTCACTGGGGTCATTGGAAGTATTCCTTATTATGTTGTTCAAGAATACTTTACGATGTAATTTTTGAGGTTGCACTGAATTTAGATCAACAAGTAAGAATATGAGACGAATCAAAAATAAAGTTATCATTGTTATTGAAATGAGAATGACTGCTTATCAATTTTTGGTTTCTTTTTGCATATAATGTGTCGTAAATGAACAGTTATAAATTATTTCATTTTGAAATTAGGATCAGAACACGATGAGTTTCTCTTCGGTTACGAAGAAAATTCTACAAGAACATAATAATATGTGTGTGCATGGTCCTGATGTGTAGAGTGGTAAAAAGTAAAGCATTTGATACATATAGTGGACGAAACTCTTTTCTGTGAAGACACAATTTTTAATTAATGACTATTATAAATTTTCAGTAGAATTATGTGGTGCCGTAAAAATTAATGAAGCAATACGAAATACTGAAATTGGGACAAAATACGCTCATTCTCATACGCATTTTACTCAAATAATGATACACCAATGTATAAAAAAATGTTATGTTCAATTGAAAGCGAAAGATGATGAACTGTAGGCTTAATGAGGTGATCAGGATGCCCGTAATGTTACTTCATATAAACCACGTTCGAAAATTTTCATACATATTACACGAGTGCAGCTGTCGTATACCAAGCAGAATTTCTTTGTGCATTTTCCTTTTTAACGAACTTAGTTAAAATGATTACGACTCATTCAGAAAGGCACATCTTTTCTCCGTCGATTTATAGGTATACTCAAAGGTTGTATTCCCGCTACTTTCGTATATTTCGTAATTTCGATGGGTAAACAGTATGTGAAACGAAGAGTGGGAATATTTATTGATTGAAAAAAAAACACGATTTCTTTTTAAGAACCTGATTTCTTTGGATGATGGTAATCACTCAAATGTACGTCACTGTCAATGTGCAGGTGTGTTTTGACCATTAATTAGTTTTTTGGACGAGAGAAAATTATCATAAAATGATTTATGAAGGATTGAGAAATTATATACAAAAAGTAGAGATTATTTTTATAGCACGAAGTTGTCATTAAATGAACGATGAATAATGTGAGAAAACTAGTACAATTTCTACAAATTTTCTGCCATTGGACTTAATTTAGCTAAGTATGGAAATTAATCCTTGACAATTTAAGATCAATGGAGTCTATTAATGCAAAGAAAAATCAATATTTTCCTGCACATGATTCACGTTTTCGTAAAGTTAAAGAATGAGATCTGTAAGTAAAATGAAAAATTCGTTTAGTTCTCATTATATTTCCCAAAGAAAATCGGTTTCTACGAACATACTCTGTTCTTTGAATCCATATAATCAATGTTCCCTAGAAGTCTTTACCACCAGGGTAATAGCTACATTTTTAGCACATGGGATTTTCTTTAAATTCTGAGAAATTCGATAATGTATTGATTCTGATAAAAAAAAGGGTGATTTTTACTAACCCGCCGACACTACCCTTATAGATCTCCTTTCGTTGGAGTTATACTTATTGAGAAATGTAGAATTTTAAAATAGTTGAGGGGCATTGTATAAACAATTAAAGAAGAAAAGGTGACCTAACTCTGATACTTGACGGACGCCTTTTGTTATAGAATGAATCGAAAAAGTCTTATCACTACTTAGTCTGATCTCCGCTTCAAAAACATCCAGTGGTCCAGGGTAGATTCGGTGGAACCGAAATTTATACACTTCGTTAGCAGTGTATCATGGTCTATGAAGTCGAAAGCTTTGCTGGTACATAAAGAATGGAAACGCAACACCATCCAAAGTAATTCTTAGATTTTCTGTTAGCTTTTGAAGAGCTATTTAGTACACCTACCAATACGAAATCCTGAATGAAAATTGACTGAAATGCTATTCGTAATAAAATATGTATGCAATTTGATGAGCAGTGTCCTATCTGAAACCTTTCATACATTATACATTCGGTAGGATACTTATTGAACGAGAATCACAACGAAGTATGCTTTCTCCTATTTTGGAAGCTGCATAAACATCTAGAGGAGGTCGTTGCAACTGAAACTACCTCCTTTACCTTTACCGCTCCAACCGACGACAAAACAGTTCCGCTTGGAACGGTCTCGTTCTCGCTTCGTTGCAACGGTGCCGCTTGGAGCGGTCTTGCACAGCCGGAGTATACTGGCAACGTTCTCGCGACAGAGATGACGTACCATTAACATGTGTCTACAGAGTTCAGCCACACATTGACCTCTGAAAGAAACTGTTTGTCCAGTAGTGGATTTCAGATAGCAGCACAAGTTTCCCAATAATATACAAAAAATGGTCTGTTCCAGAGTCTAAACTTATGTATCCTTATGAATTCTGGTGCGTTGAATCCGAATTTAGAATTGCTCCATCACTCCACAGTTCATTTTTAAATAAGTCTTTTGTGTCTTTGTGGCCGGTCTTTCGCGATTAAAAAAATAGAGGGCGATGGAGCAATTCAAATTTAGTTCCTCAAAATACGTAAGGATATATTGGTCTTGTCTTCGGCACAGAAGATACTTTTTGTGCGTTTGTGTAATTAAAATAAATTAATGTCAAACTTCATTCTCAAACTATTTATGGTGAAACGAACCGCACACTCCTTGAAATTCGTTGCAACATTATTTCCATAAAATACAAATAAAGACACATTTCAGAGGAACCGAGTGCGGCAGACTCGTTGCAACGGAACAGTTTAGCGGAACTGCTTCACAGCTGTCTTACTGGAACTGTGCGGCACACCTCGATAAACAGCAACAGGTCGCGTGATTTTGGAACCAGCATAAACGTAATAAACCTCGCATACCTCAGAAAATGTCTCGGTCGTTGAAGAAAAAAAATTATTACTCATGTGAGGACCAGATGAGCGGAAACCAGAACTGTTTTTTTTTAAATTACGTTGCATTTGTATCATCCGACACTTTTTCATTTAATTTGAATGATGAAACGATATAATCTGCAACACGATGACTGACATTTTCAAAATTAAATTTTGTCATCTGTAATTTAGTCTTGCCGCAGTTTGTAATGTCATAGCGGGTTCAGTGATGTAAACAATATTAGTGCAATTATGTTAGTCTTTTAGCGGATTGTATAGTTGATCATGTCAATTTATATTGGCTTTTTTTATTTTTTATTTTTTTCTTCACAGTATTCTGTACTTCTTTAGAATTAGAATTAAATAGATGAAAAATACGGAATTTTTTGCATTATTTATGAAGTTACGGGGCATTTTTGTACTCATATTCAGCCTTGAGTGGTTTAATTATGTTATCTCTGTAATCATGTATCGCTACTGCGCTAAATTGGGAACGTGATTGAATAGCACATCTGTTTAGTGGGAAGTGGTGCACACGGATTGACGGAATAAGAAAATTTTTTTTTTTCGATATTACGGAAGCCCAAGAGTGATATTTCCTTCAAAATCTCGTGATCGATTATTTTCAATAACATAGCAAGTTGGTATGAGATGAAATTTTGAAATACTGTATTTACGTATCGTCTTACTACACAGATTTTAGAGTCCGATGGAAAATAAATGTCTCTACCATACTCTTTTAATTCTCTTTATAACTCATGCTACTGTATATCATTGATCTTAAAGTTTCCCATTACAATCTAAACAGAATTTTGAGTACCGAATCTAAAATTAGTTTAGATTTGGAGACCGGCTCTAAAATGTTTCTGGTGAACGGTCCGCTCCAAAATGGATGACTTGAATAAGTAGTCAAATGCAGTTGAGCACCTCGGATTCTTGATTGAGATACAAACATTCCGTTGACGTTTTTCTTTCGTATTGTGATAAACTATTGGCGAATGTTTTATTTCTATGGACAAATACCGGAACACCTAAAAATTTGACGAAATTTTTTTTCTTGGGACTTTTCTATGTGTGCGCGTTATTCATTGTTCCTGTAAGCATTTGATTAATGCTGCGGTAATTTACCAGCTTCTGCTGGAGATTCAGGAGTTAGATACATCAATGTTGAAAAACTGAGAATTTGTCCAAGCATTTACCCAGGATAAACTGAGCTTATTTTGGAATATCAAAATTAATTTGCATTAACGTGTGACGAGGTGGCCGAGTGGTTAAGGCGTTGGACTGCTAATCCAATGTGCTCTGCACGCGTGGGTTCGAATCCCATCCTCGTCGAAATTTTTTTATTCACTTATGAATATCACTTTATTCACTTTGGAATATCACATTTAATTTTCATTAACGTGTGACGAGGTGGCCGAGTGGTTAAGGCGTTGGACTGCTAATCCAATGTGCTCTGCACGCGTGGGTTCGAATCCCATCCTCGTCGATATTATTTGTTCAATTTCGATACCTTATTAAATAAATTTTAAATATCAAGAAATCTCTAAGATGTTTTAAATTTTTCGTACATTTCTACATTCCAGAAATGTTTCAAGAATAGAGACTAAAATGCATGCGTAATAAAAGGGACATGGACAAATTCTTTTTCTAAGATATACATGGCCACATTCATTTTAATATGAATCTGTTGATTTTAAATCTCGGAACGGATTAAGAAGCTGATCAACATTTAATTCTGTTTGAAATTTCTAATATTATTAATACAAACAATTTAACTAACGAATATCGATCATTGTGAATCTTTTTACATATCATGTAAAATATGAGAGATGCCTTAGTATGATGGAGGAAGATCTCTCTGATGTATAAGCAGACCACAAAATTATCCAACTGAACGGAATGAGTTGGACGAAATTCGTTGAATGATTAACAACATATAGGACGAAAGCCTCTGAATTAATGGGCAACGATAAATTTACTAATATATTTTTCAATAAAATATAGGTATTTTTACAATTTTTTCCTGGTAAAAGTGAATATCTTACCTAATTATGGAGTTTTTAGATGATCCACGTGGTGGACGATGCTTAAATTTTATTTTCCCGTCCTGTTTCAACAATATTTGATACTCGTGCAGCTGTTTAAATCTGATTTTCATTTGTAAAGTAATCTGAATTAATGTTTTATATATTGCGCTTCTTTATTCAACTATTACTTTCATTATATAATCTTATTTTCACCAAAATGTTCTCACGGTTAAAAAGTTTCGTATGATACTCTAATTTTTTACGAATCCATGTGTGTATCATGTGTCGCATAAACTTCATTAAGCGCACAGCACTTCTAAGGATAAACTCCAGGATACTAAGGAGACATGTGCATGGGAAATGTTTTATCTAAAACGTTCTCCATATGTCTCTTTTATGAACTGACTAAATTATGAATGTGCCTTGAAAGTTTATTTCGGAGAATATTTACCTTTCTTACCTCTGAACAGACTAAATGTAGCAACGTCTAGACAAATATGAATAATTAACCTCTTGACTTCCTCGTGATACTTAATTTCAGTTATACAGTTACCAACACTTACCTCAACACAAAATTCTTCAAAGAACTTTCCTCAGCTCCAAATATTTCCACTATTTCCCCTAGGACGTTCCTCATCTCCTACATCCAACATTAAGAAAACTTACCAAAAAATCATATAGAATAACATACCTGCAATTCTTCCACTCTTCATATCTCCATCTTCACGTAATTTTTCATAAACCTCATATTCAGTTATCTCTCATGTAAATACCACTAACCATGAATTAAGTTTACTCAGGAGTCTCAATGGCTAACCTGTAATTATTGTTTCATATTGCATTTATATTATGAATATTCTATAACCACACATGTAAAGGCTTCGGGTTGATCAGTGAAATAAAATGAAATAAATAAAAGTTATACAATTTAATAAAATTGTTTAGTGGAGTCTTCCCCGTTTCTACCAATCGGGCATGCGATTAATGTTCTATCAGCAACCATTTATTAACCACGATTTGTTTACATCTTTCTCGAATACAACGTCGGATTTTATTAATTTTTAATATCTATGTCCAAAATTAATTCATTTCATTTAATCATTTCCTGCTTTCTCTCGTCGTAAATATGACTATCACCTGGTCGTAGTAAAAACGACTATGAAATAATTTGTGACCGTTTCATCCTTTATCAGCGATTGAACCATCACTAATCGTTTTAAATTCCCCTAAGTCGACTTTAAAGTTCTGTCTTAATTTAAAAATTTCTTACTTCATTTTTATTGGTGGAACTCGCATTCTGTAAAAATCGTCCATCTGAATTTTTTTTGAGTTTTTCCACCTTGCTTCAGTAAGTTACGTGCGATACTTCAGTACGATATTATCCTACCTACCTCCTCCTCAGTCAATTCCTGTCCGTGTATATTAAGATGCGACAATTTAAATTGAGCGAAAAAATAGCATTAGTGAAACAGTTACTTGTATGTCTACCAGATAGCATACGAGGTCGGTCGTACCGTAACTACCAGAAGGTGCACGAGTCACTAGGGGATGGATCATGGTTTTGCGTTCTTATAAGCGGAGTCTCCAGTCACCTCTAGAACAACGCTGTCCCACTGATTTTAGCCCACGGGCTATTTTCTATACACTTTCGATCGATTGAGTCTGCAAGGGATGGGGTTTGACAAAATGTCGTCCGACAAACAAAACTAATGGCTCGTATTTATTTATTTGTAACGCGATATTTTGATTCTCATCGACAAATTTATAGTGTTTCAAGCTGGAAAAAATAAATAGGATATTTCCTTTTTTTTATATTTAGTATTACAATAAAATGTTTTTATTTTGTAATATGTGACGCGATAATTCGAACATATTTTCCAATTTTTTCTCACCGCACATGCCACGTTAAATATTAATTCAGACAGAACAGATTTAAAACACTGAGTTATGCTCCCCCCACCCTTAATGGTTCATCAAAATTTGATGAAAAATGTACTTTACTCGCGGGTCTCATTGCAAATAACTCTTTGCAAATTAAAATTTTTTCTATTCTCATTTCCGCCAACTACGGACTACGATATGAGTACTACTGAGGGTCAACTTAACAAAGCTTTATTAAGTACACTCTCGTGATACACACTGAGGAAACGGCGTCTAGTAGAATCTAGTTTCTCAAACCCCGCAGGGGGCTCAGTTTCGACTGAGTATGGGCTTGGCGAACCCACGGCCCCGAGCTGGGGACTGGTTCTGCGCCACCAGTCCTCGGATACCGTAAGCTTTGGGCATGCTTCAGCGACCACCATTGGCGCGATGGTGGAAAGTTGCGTGTTGCAAAGGGCGGAGATCTTGCCTTCATCGGCCGGGTCGCGAGGAAGGATTAAACCTCTATAAAAAAACCCTCAATCTCAAGGTGTGTTACGCGCCGATGAGGTGAATGGATGTTGAGGATAAACACTCGTAAGCAGACAACCTCTGGGGCAACTGCTGCACCTCAAATGAATAAAGTTTAGTGGCGTGATGCGGGGGCTCCACGTCACCAGACATTTTTTGCTTCGAACTCGTGGGACAAAATGACAGATGATTCGTTTCCCCCGCCTTGCGGAGTGGGTGTACCGCAAGGTGAGTATTCTACCCAAACGTCTTCGAAGGGTACACAGCCCTCCCGCGTCAGAAGATAAAATGGAAAAGTTACAGAGTATTCCATATGAGAATGCTTTTGTGTAAATGACCAGAATAAATGGAAGTTTTGAAAAGATTTCACCCTTTTACATTTTCAATGGTTTAGAAGGTCTTGTTGGCTCTCTAAAGAGCATTACACGATTAAGAAACGGAGCGATGCTGCTTGAAACGAAAACAAGCAAGCAAGCTTTAAAGCTCCTTCAATGCACACTGCTGGGAGAATACCCTGTCAAGTGTGAGCTCCACGCTGCGCTTAACCGTAGCAAGGGTGATCACTTGCAGGGATATCATCGATATGTCTTGTGATGATTTAGTAAAGGAATTGGAAGTAGACACGAGGAAGGTTGGTGGTGTTCCGCCGCCTTCATCGTGACATTTGACTGTCCTAACTGCCGAGAGATCTCAAAGCGAGATGGTTAAACCTGCCAGTGCGACTCATCATTCCAAATCCTCTGCGCTGTTTTAAGTGTCAGAGGTTTGTACACACGACAACATCGTATAAGGGCCGTGATACCTGTGGAAAGTGCGGGAAGGAGGCACACGAACCCGGCGTTTCATGCCCGGGGCCTGCCAAATGCATTAATTGCAGAGGCAGTCACCCGGTTTGTAGCAGGGAGTTCTTCTCCTTTCTTGAAGAGAAGAAAATCCAAGAAATTAAGACTACCGAGAAGATCCCTTACGGTGAGGCGCGGATGAAATAAAGAGCTTTACACCGTGTATTTTCTACAAGTTACTCCACCGCAGCAAATACTCGTGTTACCAAGAAGAGAACAGGTAGATTTCACTGACGTGTCCACGACAACGTCGTGCACATGCCAGTGCAAATGTGGCAAGAAGTCTTAAAGCTGCTCCCGCAAAGCCGAAAACGTCAGCTACACCCAGTCCTTCTACTTCAACACAGAAAAAAACAGCAGTGTGAAAGTAGTTCCAACAAGTGCAAAGGAGAAAACGAAGAAACAGCACGGTTCCAAGGCTAAACTCTTGAATCTTAAGGAATTTTTGATATAAGAAAAAACACCGTCCAACAAGTCGCGGAGACGAAGAAAACGTCTCAGTCATACCTTCCTCCGAGTCGGATTGTGCATTGTCCGACGGTGACGAGGAAATGCTCATTCAGGAACCCGACCCAGAAGGTTCTAAATCGTAATGGCTTCCATACTTCAATGGAACCTTAATGGTTACATATCTCAACGTGAATAGTTATAGCTCTTAGCGCGTCGCATTCCGATCTGTTTTTGTCTGCAAGAGACACACACGTTTTACCAGAACACTCACCCTCTCTGCGGGGATACAGCAGCTTCAGACATGACGACACAACGAGAGACCGAGCAACAGGTGGAGTTGCCGTGTTTGTTAGAAGCACTATCCTCTGCTCACCTGTCCTCCTAAAAATGCAAATCCAGGTTATAGCGGTCAAAATTTACGGCGGTACCAGCTATGACCGTGTGTTCTCTTAGAGATTTAATTCACCAGCTCCCTCGACCATTCCTCCTCCTCGGAGATTTTAACGGACACAGTGTTCTGTGGGGCTCGTCGAGGGATTGCCCCAGTGGTCGACTGTTGAATTGTCTTTTTGAACGAGAAGACTTATGTCTAATGAACACCGGGGAGATGACACACTTTGCATTAGCCACGGGTTCATGGACTGCTATAGACCTGTCTATTTCCTCTCCTGAAGTTGCAGATATCGTCCAATGGAGGTATGCAGACAATTTGGCCTTACCTGCACAAGAAATGAATGAAGTGAAAAAATAAAGAATTGAAAGGATAAGGGGGACAAGATCAATGTTGAATTGCTAACAAGAACAAGTTGTTTAATGACTCATGCTATGATAATGATGAATAATGATACAATACTGGTTTCCAAGAGAGCATGATGAGATGAGAAGAAGTGATCCTGGTAGTCAGTTTTGTTGTGGCAGATGTAGAAAGTGGAGTAGGATCGGTGCTCATCCGAAAATCCAATGTCTGAAAACCGATATACTCGTGGATAACAGCGCCGTCTGTAGCTTGTAGTGAAGGTTTGATCCGTAGAAAATATCGGTATGTTGTCGACGCACGACGGTAGCGACGAATGGCGAAGTGAAGTGTTCGAAAGCAAGGGCGGGTGTAATGAAGGGTTGATGTAAAATCAGAACCAAGACATTCTATAGGTTTGTGAAGTGTTATTTTTACGTCTTTCACTGAGCCATAGAGATGCTTAGTCGGGTGCCGCCCAGAAGGAAAGGTGGCGTGTGACAACCCTTAACCTATTCATTTATGGTGTTATTGTTTGAACGAATCCCTTCGTTCCTGCAAACTGGTAGGAATGCCCTTGAAGAAAGGTCGGCAGAAGCGTGTGACCAACGCGTGCCTAGTCTTTGTATTCTACTGTTTCTGTGAAAGTGTATTTGTTCGCCAGATGAATCGGGGCTAGGACCCTTAAGGAATGTTAGTTGTTTTATACTATTTTTGTGAAAGGGGCTTTCTCGCTATGTGTACGGAGGTGCGGCACATTGAAGAATGTTGGTCTTCAAGAAAGGAAGAATTATGAGAAGTTACGAATGGAGTACTTTCGTCGGATGCAGAAACAATGACAGACTCAGGGAAAGACGCGTTCGGGCGCCTGGCTTGGGTAGACGGCTGTTCGTCCTCGCGGTAAGGTCACTGCGTTCCGACTGAGGGATGAAGGTGAAGTGCTCGTTGTGCCAGCGACAAAGCGTGGTTGCATGCTGGTCACGTGACTTCCTCTTCGCTATATATTAGAAGGATTGAGGATCCTCGGGGACTTCGATGTGTGGGTTGAGTCCGCAGGGTACTTGAGATGTAACCTGGCTAGAATTGGCCGTCAGACCACTGTAAAAGATTGCTGCGGTAAACCTTGATACACTATCTACCATTTGCGAGTGACGTAACTAGTAACAGTTCGTTATTCGAGAAAGCAATTTGTAATTTTTAAGGTTCGGATAACCTAGGTGGATTATTCCGAAATAATAGTCAACAACTAAATTCAACACGCTCGTGTGGCTGAAGTTATTCGAAAACTGGACTCCTACACAAAAAACTCACAGAGCGGGACACAGTAATCATCATAGGTGGGCAGAACGATATTAAATTGGGTGGTCATTCCAACGCGTTTGAACATCTACAAAAACAGAAAATGGCCTCTCAGCACACTAACATAGTACTCTCTAGCCTACCTCCACACTTCAACGTTCCACAAATAAACCACGAAATTAACCTGGCAAACATCTCCCTAAAACATCACCTGGCAGACACAAAAATCACATTTTTAAATTTGCAACCACACCTGAATGCCATAGACTTTACCCAGCACGGTTTACACCTGAGACCGTCTGCGAAACATCACTTCGGTTCTCTCCTAACTTCATATCTGACCTCACATCATTCACCTGCCCCTATACCCACTCCTACTCCTCCACCTCCTCCTGCTCCTACCTCATCTCCTACTCCACCTCCCTCTGCTCCTACCTCATCACCATCTCTTCCTCTTAACTCCACATCCATTTCTTCTCCTGTCCCCGTTGTTTCACCTACTACTTCCTCATCTCCCACGTTCTCATCTACTCATCCATCCACAACTCCTGCCGCCCCCATACACAGTTACAACTTGCGTTCAGGAGTACGATGTGGTACTCGTAGGTGACAATCGCGTCCGGGTGCAGTGTGCGGGTTTGATCCGGAAATAGAAACTGTACTAAATTCAACTTCCTCTCCTCAATCTAACGTCTATTCCATTTCTCGTGAATCACAAACTCTTTGCGAAAATAAAGTAATTATATTTCATCATAATGTCCAATCCCTTTCAAACAAATTGACAGACATTGAAATTCTGGTACACGAAAATCCATTCGATTTGCTATGTCTCACAGAACATTGGCGTTGAACTAACAACATCAAAGATACTGCTATTTCTAAATATTATTTAGCAAATTCTTACTGTCGACAAAATTTTAAAGGAAAAAATCCGCACGGAGGTATATCTACGTTCGTAATGATATATTATTTGCTCCGCTGCCAGGTTACGAGAACTTCTGCGTAGATAGTGTTCAAATTTTCTGCAGTTAATCTAACCGACACCGGTATTTTTGTTTTGTGTATTTAAAGACCTTCTCAATCAGATCTTGATATATGTTCTAGAAACATAGAGAGTTTTAAAGCATATCACACTTATATGTACTAAATCTATCGTTATATGTGGCGATTGAAACATCGATTTCCTGAGTACATCCGATTCTGCACATTCACCAATTAATCGATTCAAGAATCTTATCGATTCCTTCAACCTTGTTACTACGATAAACGACCCCATTCGCAGCTCCGATTCATCTCAAAGATTGCTAGATCAAATTATCGTTAACAATGTAATCTCGTATCTCTCTGAAGTGTATATCGCCGGATACAGAGATCACCTTGCTCAAGTATTGACTACTAGTAAAAAATTAAAACCACTTAAAATCTTTTACAAGTTTTCCAGAGAATTTAATGACACAAATAAATCCATATTTATAAATTATTTGCGTGAAGAAACATGGAAAGACGTTTACAATTACGAAAATACCAACGACAAATTAAATGTATTTATCTCAAAATTCCTAAAACATTACAACTCTAGCTATCCCATAAAACGCATAAAAACAAACGCCGTTTATATTATCTTTCAAAACTCAATAACCAACCACCCAAATTCCATAAGTATTTTCGTAAATATAAGTCTATTCTTCGAAAAGTAGTCTATGCAGCTAAGGAAAGGCAAAACGACAGGCATATACTAAAATCGAACAACCGGATGAAAGCCATGAGGAATATTGTTAAAAATTACACATCACCTTCTGAAAATCGCGAAGAAAATGTTTCTCTTCTAAACGATGGCAAAATCGTATTAAATCCTCAGGACATCGCAAATTTGTTTATTTCTTACATCTCAGAAGTAGGTAATATAACGAACTCAATATATCCAAATCAATGTACTCCAATTATTGCCACCCACATACCCAATTATATGTTCACTTCCAAAACTAACGCAAGTGAAGTCATGAGAATCATCTGCTCATTAAAAAACAAATTTTCAACAAGCATAGATAACATACCCGGTTTATTGTTAAATTTTCGTCCCACGCTATATTAAATCCACTCGTAAATATTTTTAATAGTTCTTTATCGGAAGGAATGTTTCCTAAAATATTTAAGAGAGCTAAAGTTAAAAATTTACACAAGTAAGGAGACAAATTTAATATTGGAAATTACCAACCAATATCTCTACAACCCACTTTCTCAAAAATTCTAGAAAAATTGTTCTATTAACGTCTTCTAGATTTTGTATAAAAAATAACTTTCTCTCTGACGATCAATACGGTTTTAGGAAATCCTTTTCCACTACAAGCGCCATATTTTCCTTCTTAAACGATGTTACCACATCTCTTGACCGTAGAGAAAATCCTCAGGGTGTTTTTCTTGATTTATCTAAAGCATTCGATGTCATCGATCATGGAATTTTCCTTTCCAAATTGTATTCTTGAGGCATTCGTGGGCTTCCACATCAATGGCTAACTTCTTATTTAAAAGATAGATATCAACAGGTAGAAATANATACTAAAAATAAAATACTTGAGCGTTGTCTTTCAGAAACAAAGCCACTTACTTGCGGAATACCCCAAGGATCAATTCTCGGCCCTATACTCTTTTTATTGTATGTGAACGACATGTCATCATCCACATCAGATTACAAAATGTTTCTTTTTGCTGATGACACTAATTTACTATGTAAACACGCCAATGGTCAAAAAGTTTTGTCTAACCTTTCGACTTTGTTCCATGCAAATCGCCTCATTTCTAGCACAGACAAAACAGTGACTATATTATTTCACAATAGTATCACAAAATCTTTGCCTCAGGTTTCTCTTTCTTTAAAGGGAACACAATTAATTTGTCTTGTTAACAAACTAAATTCCCAATTAAGTAATTTGTGTTACGCATTACCAATCTTAGTTAACGCAGTTAGTCCACGTATTTCTCGTAGCGTTTATTTTGCAAACGTTTACTCCCATTTACGTTACGGCATTACCTTCTGGGGTAATTCCGGTCAGAGTATTCAAACTTTCAGAATTCAGAAGAGGATAGTTCGGATAATTTGTAAATCTCACCCTCGAAACTCTTGTAAACCTTTATTCAAGGAATTAAATATCTTAACACTTCCCTGCGTTTATATTTATGAAACAGTCGTGTTTGTTAATACCGAATTACTGAAGTGCCATCCTTTCTTTATACGAAACAGTCTCGTTCACAAACACAATACTCTCAATAGTAATAATATTCATCGGCCTAGAGTGTCAACCACTCTTTTCCAAAAAGGACCGCATCATTCGGGAATCGTTCTTTATAATTCCCTGCCCAAGAATATAAAAGATATTATGAAATTGAATATCTTCATCTCCGCGGTTAAAAACTACCTCCAGCGNCAGTGCTTCTACACTGTAAAAGAATTTATTGATTTTAACAAAAGTTAAATTCGTCTTGTACTTTATCACGCCATTGTTGTAGTACTTTTTAAATAACTTATAACAATTTCAAAAACTATTTTCTTGCATGATTGTGTTGTTTAATGACTCATATTAATTTAGTTTTATGTGTACACAACTTTTGCACGGTTGTGTACATAAATTCTGTAGCCCCATCCTGGCCCGGGTTTTTCTCCGTTTTTCCTTCTGGTAGAGGCAGATTTATCATACAGGTTCTCTAGGCTTTGTTTAGGGGTGGGTCTATTGTAACAATAAATCGTGAATTTAGTGTTATTTCAATTCTTTTGATTTTTAAGCACTATACTCAGAATAATCTATAGTTCGATAATAACTTACATGTAATTTTTTGCTTAAAATTACAAACATATTGACATTCTATTAGTATTATAACTCGTAGCTAACTTTTCGTCTTATCTAGGAATTTTTGCTGAAATATTTGAATCTTCCTCTGCCTTAGGGCCCTTGATCGGAATTGATGGGCTGGTCCCTTGCTTGCTTGCGGAGAGTAAATTAGTCTATTGTCCTCTACGTGGTCATACGCAGTTTGTACTTTTTTTGACAAATTTATTTTTATCATAATTGTGTAATCAATACTTTCTGATGGCATTAACTGTGTGTGTACTGACAACTTTATAATTTTATTTATGATTTTCAGTAATTTGTCAAAATTTGTAAATACTTAAATTTTATTTTAATTTGTATTAAATTATTAATTATTCTTATTACACGTGTGTTTAATTGTCTGGGAAACTGGACTGGTGGCAGCGGTAAAATAACTATAGGAATTCTGTTATTTATGTGGAGAACGGCAATCTCCTCATCTCTACTTCTCCTCTCTTCTATGAATCCCACTTCTACCAAAAACCCTCACTGCATCTTGGCTTGTGGTGTATGGTTACAGTTGAACAGGAGAAAATGTCCCTGTATGTCGACCCACTATACAGAGATGAGATCTGAGGAGGGTCCTCTCTCTCTCGGTTGTGGAGCGAAAGCCGTAGTTCGAAGGAAGAAGCCGATTATTCATCCGTGTCGTCAAGAATGATGGAATTGCTGTACTCGTGCAAATTGAGTAGAAGGTTCGTGTATTTGAAGATATAGTCAGCAAAGGAACTTNATATATATATATATATATATATATATATATATATATATATATATATATATATATATATATATATATATATATATATATAATATAAACTTTTTTTGCTAGAAATTTGAATAAGCCTATGGCATTAAAGGAAATTCTCCAGTGAGCGCTAGCAATGAAGATGAGTCACTCAACTCATACAAGGAGTGTGTTATACTGATGACTCATTTGCCAAGAAAGGATAAGATGAGAAAAATGTCTGTACACGAGGGTAGAAGATGATCAGCATGGTAGCTACCATCATCCTATCTGGTTGTCCTTGCAGGAACGTGCGACTATTCCTGAATGTCAGCCACGGAAATGGATTGTCAGAAAGTCTAACTGGACACTGTACCGTTCTCTTGCTGTCTTCAGAGAAACGGGTTGTGTTCGAGAGAGGGTCGACCATTTGACCCAGGTGATTCATCACGCCGCTGAAGTATCCATTCCGAAAACATCTATGTTTCCACGAAGACCTCATGGTCTTCGGTGGAACGACGCATGTCAGTCCCCTGGTGGAACGACGCATGTCAGTCCACTATTCGAGTGAGGCCAAGAGCGTTGCGGAAATTTAAGGGTAGTCCATCTCCGGAAAACCTCGCCGCATATCGGATAGGTAGAGCAAAAGTGCGTAGAACCATCAAAGAATCCAGATCCATGTCCTGGAAAGAGTTTCTAAGTACCAATCAGAAAACATCATCGTCCACTAAAGTATGGAAGCCAATCCGAAAATATCTGGAAGGTATTCTCGAGTCCCAATATCTGGACTCAATTATCAGGGTCAGGTTTTCACCAGCAATAGAGAAATGGCAACAGTGATGGATGAATACTTTGCTAACCTAATATCTGCAGCAAACTGCTATCCTGATTTCGTGAGAAAAAGGGAAATACCAGAGGGCACATCGTTTGACTTTCGTTCCACCAACTGGGAACCCTACATCTCTTCTTTTTCTATGTGGGAACTTGAGTCAGCTCTAGTGACAGTCTACGAAACTGCTCCTGGGCCTGATTCAATTCATTATGAAATGCGGAGACAACTCAGTCTCTAATCGAAAGAATACCTTCTGGATATCTTTAATATTTCATGGTCCGAGGGAGTATTCCCTAACTCCTGGAAGGAAGAACCGCTTATACCTTTACTAAAACCAGGAAAGGACAAAATGGCTATCAGTAGTTATCGAAATATCGCCTTGACGAGTCGGTAAAACTCTGGAGAGAATTATCAACCGACATTTGGTCTGGTATCTTGAAAGGCATAACCTGCTGAGTCGATCTCAGTGTGGTTTCAGGAAGTTCCATTCCACTCTGGACAACTTACTTCTCCTGGAAACAGTAATTCAAAATGCTTACGTCCGAGGACAACATGCCGGAATATTCTTTAACATTGAGAAGGTTTACGATACTACTTGGCGTCATGGTATTTTAAAACAAATCTATGCCTGGGAATTTAGAGGACATCTTCCTCTGATGTTACAGTCCTTTTTGGATCAGCGTTTCTTCTGATACAGAATTGGAAGAGACACCTCGAATCTGTTTCTTCAAGAGAACTGTGTTCCTCAGGACTCAGTCCTGAGTGTGACCTTATTTGCAGTGGCCATAAACAGCATAACATCCGGTGTAAAAATCCTGTCCTACACTCTTTTTACCGACGACTTTCCTATGTTTTGTTCATGGTCGAAGACGACTGGCTTTCGTTTCTCTGCGGAAAAAACACGCTGTGTTCTTTTCAGTAGGAGACCAAGCCTTCTGGCAGAACCTCACCTGGCCCTGGGAAACAACGTTCTAAAATTCTATCCTTCTGTAAAATCCTTGGGTATAATCTTTGATCAGATACTAAATTGGACTGAATATCTGACAGACCTAAGAGCGAGAACTTTAAAGTCTCTGATTTTAATGAAATGCCTGAGTAGCAGGGAATGGGGCGCTGATCGCACCTCCTATCTCCAATTTTATCGAGCATTTGTAAGATCTCGGCTTGATTATGCCTGTGTTGTATATAGCTCTGCTCGTGCAAGCTATTTAAAAAATGTTGGATAGTGTCCACCATGCAGATATCCGACTAGTTACGGGAGCCTACCGTACTAGTCACATTCCGAGTTTGTATGCCGAGAGTGGCGAACCATCTCTTTACCTCCGGCGGCAACTCCCTATGCTACGACACTTTTGCCACGTGCTAACTTTACCCGACAATCTGGTATACAACGCAGTATTTCATCCTTCCTCTTCTTCCATCCGTTTCTACAACAACAGATTGAGACCAAACAAACCTTTTGGATATCGCTCCAAAGAAATTTTGGAAACCTTGATTATACGCACACCTAATGTCTTAAATCAAGGTTTCTGTAAGTCTCCTCCTTGGGCTTTGCACAAGCCGAAGATTAATTTCGATCTTCTGCATCATGATTAGAAGAACACTTCAGCTGCGATATTGAGGGTATACTTTCACCTAATCCTCCACAAACACCGGGTTCATATCCCTGTTTTTACACATGAGTCGAAGCAGGCTGAAGGTGTCGGCTTCTCCGTGGTGTTTCCCCGTAAGACCTGTGAATACCGTCTTGGCGACTTGTACAGCGTTTACACCGTTGAGTGCTACGCCATATTGAGAATTGCGATCAACAAAGTGCTCCCGCGGATCAAATTTCCTGATTTGTTCTGATTCTCAAAGTACCCTTCAAGCTAACCAGACTATGCATCCAACTGATAAGCGGATCCAGAACATCCAGGATGTGCTTTTCTCGCTCCAAAGTGATGGAAAGAACATAATGTTTTTCTGGATTCTCGGACACGTGGGAATCATTGGAAATGAGGTAGCAAACGATTCCGCAAAAGAGGCATGCCTAAAGAATCGCGTGGATTTCTTTACGATTCCAAAAAGGGATCTCCTAAATTCCATCAAGACAAGGATTCTGAGAGAATGGAACAATGAGTGGTTGGCTGTTGAAGGGAATAAGCTCCGACTTATCAAATCCTCTGTTAAGTCATGGAACAGTTCGTGTAGGTCAGCCAGGCGCGACGAGGTCTTGCTGACCCGCCTGCGCATAGAACTTTGTCCTCTCACTCATAGTTATCTCTTACTACTTGATGATGAACCCGTTTGTGAGGAGTGTAGCTGTTCTCTGACAGTGCGTCACCTACTAACTGATTGCAGAAGATACTCGAGAATACGGAGACAAATTGGTCTTGCTGCAGATTTACTAACAATTCTCGGAAATGAAACGGATGATGTTAATAAACTATTGAATTTTTTGAGTAGATTGGAGTTACCACAAGTTCTCGGGATGGTTTGAATTTGCATTCTTCTTCCCTTTTCCCTTTTTTCTTTCCTTTTATCCTACATTTCCGTAATTTGAAAATTAAAATGAAAATTTTTTTCTGATTCAACGTGTTTGGCAACTGTTTTCCTTTCCTTTCATCTTTGTATTTAGATATTTGTTGAATTCAGGGTTTTTTTATTGGGTATGATCGAGATATTTGGCGAGTCCCACACACGGGGAAGAGTCACTACGGCTCTTCATTATTGTGCAAAACTGCATTTTTTCCCACCTGCGAGGGTTCTAATGACCTTACTGTTGACGAGCTCTAAAGTCCCACAAGAAAAAATAGTTTCTCAAAACTTAAAACTGAGGTTGTAAGTAGCAAGGGGTTGTCTTATCCATCATCACAGCCGTGTGAACTGAGACATTGTAGTGGAAAACTAGTGAGTATTTACATGTTTCGTTTCCCAAAGGCCGCTATGCAGCATATGTTGTGTATGGCGAATCAAAGGAATCAGAGGTGGGCCAATTTTGTATCTCCAGGTTTCGTATAACTCCACCAATCAACCAGTGCCACCGAGATTAGAGGAGCAAGAGAGTAGTTTGTACCAGGCTTCAAGAAAAGAAGCTTTTAGGGGGACCTCCATGAATAAGACTTTGAGTGCAATGTCCATGAAAAAATAAAAGTTGACACGGGAAAGTAAACCTAACTTGCCTTTTCGATACCGAGGAGGGGCCCTACAAGGTTAAATCATAGTTTCTGTTTGTCGATAAATATTACGTTACAGTNAACTACCATTGACATTTGGTAAGTATTTGGATCCCGCTTCTACCAGAGGAAACAAAACATCTCATCAGGGTTGAGGTGAGATGTTACAGTAACTGAAGAGAGTTTAGATTAGTTCGTGTGACATAAGAAACTAAACATTTTTAATGTTCATAATAATTTATTCATAATGATAATTTTCTTAACTAAGTATGAAATACCTACTAAATTAGCACGCGTATATACCATATATGCTTATGTTTTTTCTTTTGTATCGGGGAAGGTAAGGAATAGAGTTGGAAGAAAAGTTAGGAGGGTCAGAACTCAAAATCTGTCATGTGCCCCATGAATTTTCTCAACGGGCCTCTCTGAAACTATTCTCAACTTCTCGAATTATTTCCGATAGTACTGGAGAGAATCGAAGACAGAGCTCTTTTGCCAGTCGTGGTTTAAGTTAACAGCGTTCCACCATGGAAGGTAGTTCTAACCCGCCCCTCCGTGGGTGAGCCCCATTTCGCCAGCCGTTCTCACCCCAAATTCGCATATAGTTTGGCAATAGAATAAAGTGAGGAACAAAGTCTTTGAGCACAAAAGTAACTGAATACTTCTGCTCATGAGTTGTTGAACTCTATAAATGGAGAATCTAGTAGGTAAGGGCTCATGCGCACTAACCCGACCGCGACCACGATCACGACTTGTTGCATACGGCCAGTTTTTACATGGAATTAAATGGAACAACGCACATTAGGCAAAGTGCGGCACGTCAGTCGGGGTCTGGTCGTCCAATTTGAGTCTGGTGGTTTTGGTCGGTCCCGACTCGCTTTACTTTGCAGCCGAAAAATGCACGGATAAAGTCAAGCTGCCGTATGAAAAGTGACCAAATTCGGGAGAACTGCCAACCTACTCAACTGATTCACCCTATGTCGTACATTACTCGACTTAGTGATATTTTCATCTTATGCGTTGTATTCACTACCATCAAACTTGACAAAATACCTCTAGGAGAACCTGTCTTTAAAATACTCGTTTTTTATCCTTTGTAGAGTAACACAAAATTATTATTCCTATTAATAAAATACATTGCATAAATTATCCAAGAAATCTTAATTTTTTAAATTTACTTTCAACGAAATTCATTTTACGGTAGTCTCTGTGTTGTTTCCATAGCGTTGGTACACCTGTAAGGCAGTGTAAGTGCTACCAAACGATGATTTTAATATCAAACGACAATCTGAGGCAGTCCAAGTCTTAACGAGTGTGGGGGGTTTTGTTCTAAAGTATTGGTGGTGACTGTCTTGAAACATCCCTCGAGTCCGCTATCTTTGTTCTTTTGGTGTCCAAACTCTCGATATCTTGAGTATAGTTATGGCGCTAGTGCGCGTTAAGGTGTAATTATATTATAAAAATTTCTTAGTAAGCAAATAGTTACCAAGGCGACACAAGACAATATTTATAGGCAATGTATGAGAATAATAATAAGATACAAATTTTGGCAGAGAAGAAACAATGAATTTTAGAACATAATTGTCATCCCAGATAAATTTACACTCTAACATTTGAACTGATTCATTTTGTGGAAAGATCGTGAACTTTGCGTGAAAGATGGTATTTTAATATTAAGTGAGATATATTTACTATCATATTGTAATTAAGGGAAGAGCTAAATGTTTAGAAGAGGTCGAAGCTAAACTGTGAATGTTCATTTCACATGATGTAATATAACCTATAATACCAGAGGATTTCTGAACTAAATAATGCGTATGGTTTTTATTTGGATTAAACAGTTTAGCATAAATGTCAAGTCGTCTAATATTTTACTCTATATTGCTTCAATGGCCGGTAAGGTATGTTTTAAAAGTTAAATCGATGTAAGCATATATTATTTCATCCATGAATACAAGTTTTACACTACAAAAAGATATAATTTTCTCGTTACCTCGAGAAGTCCTGGGAGAAAATATAAGGGAAGTATTCTCTCGCAAAAGTAGTTTCGTGCTATAGTTCATTCATTGTGAACTTCTGGAGATCTAGATTTGATTTGAAGAAATGGCTTCTATGTGTTTTTCTGAGCGTTTCAACGCTATCGTTATTTCTTAAAGGAGCGTACCGAAACGAGAGGCGACAGCGTTGATTGCACTCCGTATTTACATGTGAACACGTTTGTTCGTTTCGTTGGAACATTTGGTTCTGATTTGTAGAAATAAGTTTATCTAATTCTGACAGAGCCTAACTTCCTCTGGGAGACGATACCTCGTGGGCTTGCCGTTGACTACTTTTGTTTTGGAATAATCGATCCGGAGCATAATTCTTTATTTAATTTTACTACACATTAAAATTCCTGAAGATTCGAGGTTGAACTACCAAGAAAAATGTGACTTTAAAGTATACGCTATTACGACATACGAGGAATAAATATTCACTACGTGTTAGTAGGGAGAAAATGACACGAGATGATTTGTATTTTTCTGAGCGAAGTATTTCATGTAGTATACCCACTAAGAGCGGTAATCCAGATTTATCATACCTGCTGACATATCTAGAGCGGATACAAATAAATAATTAAAAAAAATTATTGTCAAAAAGGCAGTTACAAAGTGCGTATGACCATGTGGAGGATAAACTAATTTACTCTCCCGAAGAAAGGGACAATCCCATCAATTCCGATAAGGCAGGGGTGGATTTAACATTTCAGCACATTACATTCCTAAGGTAAGAATAAAAGTAGCTCGGTACGTGTTATTATATTAACAGAATACCGACAAAATTATTTTTAATAAAACACAAAGTTATTTCACAAGTACGTATAATTATAAACTATAGATTAATCTGAATATATTGTTTATGAATCGTAAATTAAAATAACTCTAAATTCAAGATTTATTATTTCCATAGACACCGAGCCAAAAGATCCTGTATAAAAAAATCCGCATCTATCCGAAGGAAAACCGGAGAAAATCCCGGGTCAGGCTACAGAAATAATGTACACAACCAAAGTGCCAATGTTGAGAACAGATGAAACTAAACATATGAATAATAAGACACAATACAAGCACTCGAAATAGTTTTGAAATTATCAGTTGTTTAGAAAGTACAACAGGAATGGCATGATAAAGTAAAAGACGAAATTACCTTTTATGAAAATCAATACATTCTTGTACATGATGAAAGCACTGCTGCAGTAGGATGTAGACTTCTCTTTTGCTTCCCCGGAGTCTTCGCCCCGAAGGCATCATAATGTTGACCTTCCAGGTAAAGCGACGAGTCTCCTCACGCCATCTAGCATTCTTTATTTCTGGATTTCCTTTTGCCCCAGGTTGCTCGTCTTCCAGACATTTCCTGTGAATGTACGCTGCAGATTACAGTGTTATCTATCGGTGCAGATAAAATGTTATATATACTTCACCTTGATTTCTGGTTGTATTACATTCTGATGGATTAAGTGGCGAAAGTAATTAAAATCACATATTATCGCCTCCATGAGGTATCTGGTATAACTCAGTCATGCAACTTTACCGAAAATAATGCAATATGAATGCCTAACACGAATTGTCAACCTTCGAATTTAAGAAATATCAGAATAAAAATTAACAGTAGTCACAAAAGCAATTATTTGATGAAAAAAATATAAGTCAAAAACACAACAAACTAAGACACAAGGTCATATTGATTCCACACGCTCAATGCAGAAACAACAGAAAAGCGCCACAAGAACTAGTGAAATTGTATTGACGGCTGATGTTGGTGATAGATTTACGTTAAAAGAAATACGAAAGTACTGCCAACGTAATGCGAGGTACACTTATCATTACCCTTATGGCCGACTGCGAAGGGGAAAGCATTGACAAAAACCTGTGTACAAGTCTTGTACCAACATCGAAAAAGTTAAACCGGCAATAAATAAATATATTAATAATTGATAATTTATTGTGAAGAGAGCAGCTGCAAACTGCCTATGACCATGTCAAGGACAATAAAACTAATGTGCTGCTACTACGTTTCAATAAAAGAATTAACACAGTGCTCAGATACCATTCATGTTTGTTTTCCTTTGGTGACGTTTACTCTGTGTAAAGCTGCATGACATAGATTATACTTCGGAGTCTCTTTAACTCGAACTTCAAGTTATAAGTTTCGAGTAAACGAGTTTTCGAGTTATAGAGGACTTCGAGATAAGGTTTTTAACATTTCAATTGTTATTCAAGTTACAAAGTCATGAGAAAATAAAAATTCGACTTATACAGATTTATTTTACTACATTATATGTACTTATTACATTACACATAATTACATGTGTAAAGATTATTTTGTAGTAAAGGAACAACTTGAAAATATTCATGTATTAAAAGAAATCTGTAATTTTCATTTGCGTTAAGGAATTAACACAATTGACAATTCAATTGTATTTTCGGTTGCAAACAAGGCACTAAATATATTGTCCTCGATATCACTAGATCTTTCAATGAAAGTACGAAATCATTTTTTTTTTTTGGAATTGGTTATTGACGACTACGGAACTATTGCTTGGAGTTAAAAAGTCTTGAGAAAAGAATTTCGATTTACAGAGGCCGCAAGGTTTACATACTGTTTTTTCGAGATATAGAGTCCGCTAGATTTGTAGTTCGAGTTAGAGAGCGTGATATGTAGGAATAGTACATCACAGGGAAACTATATTCAGTACGATTTATAGCGTCTAAATAATTCGAGTTGTAGGGTTTTTTATACTTTGACGGAAGGGAATGGCTAAATTCTTCGTCTTAGAGAGGATTTCGAGTTAACGGGTATCGAGTTAAAGAGGCTCCACTGTAGTTAGATGAATCCTCAATATTCATTATAGAGTATGTTACAAATTTATGTGCAGATGTTTTATTTTTATTGGTTTATCATTACTTTTCAATTTAAAAGAATCTTGCGTGTTTAATATAATCTAACGTTTCGATTTTATTATGAATAATACGCTGTTAGATTTTTATGTATATATTCCCGTGACAAGGGCAACCCGTGTAGTGCCTAACGCGCTCGCCTTCTACCTCTGGGGACGCCGGTTCAAACCCGGTCCGATCCAAGTAGAATCCGAGGTGGTGGACGGAGCGGTGTTCGAGGCAGGGTTTCTCGGGGTTCTCCCGTTTCCCCTGCCTATCATCCCACCACAACATTCACTCATCATCATTCGCTCCCATATCATTCATAATCACCACTTCAGGGGAGGTGCGGCAGCAAGGGCATCCGGCACATAGTATTCCCCAGTCAAAGGATATGAAGCATCATATATCCATACCGATTCACCGACCCCACATGAAGTGAGAAAAGGCTGGGTTAAACAATTCCCATGACAAAACCTCATTGATTAATGAAAAAAATAACCCTAAAGAGTTCTTGTGTATGCTTTGAATTACAAATACAAAACTAATAGAATAAACTTCATGAATACTGCTCGTAAACTTAATTAACTAGGTGTAACGATTTAAGATGCAAGACTTGGGTCATACTGAAGACCACTTTATTTGAGCCACTCTTTAATTATACATTTAATACTTTGTACTAACGATAGCTTATAAAAACTCACCTTATATTGTTAATATATTTAAGTTCTTTGTCATTACTTCATGTCTCTTTGTCCTCTCTCGTAGCATTAAATGACTGTAGCATTAAATTCGAGAAGCTTGACGATTTTTCGGATACTAATGCTTTCGAGTGAGTCTTCAGCAATTTTTAGATCTGGGTGCTCATTTAGCTCCTCTGTGTCACAGATAGATACATCTTTCCTTAATGACATTTTTTTTTTGCAAATGTATCGTCAGATTTGGCAGATCTCGAACCACGGAGAAAAGAGGTTGTGGAAGGAATGGAAGAACTAGCAGATAGTGGAAGGAGTATATTGTTAGCTGGGACCGGTTCGGCGTTCAAAATTTATCACTCTTTAATGATCATTATATGATATCCTGTAAGTCACTTTGTTCTAATAAAATTACTCCATTTCACTAACAAAATTGACGTAAGGAAAATAATGTTTTTTGAGCATAAAGAATTAAATGTTTTTTGAAATTTGTTGTAGTATTAAATCATTAGCACAGCTTAAAAAATTAATATTTTCGAAAGTATGAGTACAAGTTTCGTTTTGTACTTACTATTGGATTAATGCTGGACTAATTTCGAAACTACTCTAATAAATAATTTGGCTTAATAATATATAGTCCCATTTCCAATAGTGTGATATCTCATCGCACTATTAAAGATAAAATATGATGAGTAATTCACTCCTAGTTACACAAATAAAGAAAAATGTGTTGAGATGAAGATGAAGCGCGTACGTACAGTAATAAATCAGAATGAAGGCTAATGTCAGTCCAAAGTAGAATGTTGTATAAAAAGTGTGGTGATGACTAGTCCAAAAAAACAAGATGTTTGAATTCAGAGATTAACGTTAATGTCTTTCAGGTGCGAAGTAAGCTGAAAATTTGTGAGAGAACTTGAATGAATGTTATACATGAATTTTATTTTGTTCGAAAATCAGAGTTCTTTACTATTTTGTCTGCGTGTAAAAGGAGTTTCATGAGATAATCTGACAGCACAGTTCGTAAAAGTGGGTTCCATGGTTCGAGCCTCGCCATAAAATGAAGGCATAATCATAATTGGAAAAAATGAAGTGCAACATACATTTATCTATCTTCCACTTAAAATCAGAAAATAATGTATTATCAAATATGGTAATTACTTTAAATTTGTCATTTCAACAACTTCTGTGCATCAGGAGTCGACATTTCGTCACCTTTGAACTTAATGAGTACATTTTTAAGAAACTAGGTGCGTGAGACATCTTGTAGGCAAAATATCCCCACTTTTAAACGTAGGAGTTATAATAATAATAATTTATCAGACTGCTATACTCGATGGCAGCTAGAAAAGAATACATACGTAATAAAGTAATACGAAGTTAAAAGAACAAAGCATCAATATCTGTAAAATATCTATAAAATACACACAAAAACGGAATAAAATGCATAGAACATTATTACACATGGTACAACAAAAAAGGAATTAGATTTAAGAAATTAATTATCTTCATGAGGCTCATATATGTGTATATTCACATACAAACACAAGCACATTTTCGCTTACAAACAGTTACAGAAACACACTCATACGATCAAACACGCTCAATATACACACATATGTCATCACTCCTCCTATACCCTTAGCGTAAAAGTAATTGCTATAATTCAAATAAAAGAATTTTTAACTTAAAAAAATAAAACCAAAAAAGAGTTGCGAGAGCAATCATGTACACTTCACTACACATAACTCCACTTTACTACTCTCACTCTGAGCATTTTCTATACCTATTCCAATCACCTCACTACACTTCGCAGCACTTCACATATGATCCTATTTTAACGAAGCAAGAAGACGGTTGCGGAAACATTTTACTTTTTTTAGTAAGTTCGAAAGTGTTGCTGCAGGTACGTTATTCCAGTCTACAATGGTTCTATACACAAAGGAGTATTTACCAATATCCGTTTTCTGTTTCCCACATTTTATTTTACGCTTGTGGTCGCCGCGACTAATGTAATTCGGTTTGTGTAGCCGAGCGTCCACTGATTTCCACGCAGGTTCTCCCATAAAGGATTTAAAGAGGGCACATCGGTACGCTAACTTCCTTCGATTGGAAAGTGTAAAGCCCCACTCTAAATTAATATTACGAGTGTTGCCCCTAACCAAATTCGCGACCTTTCTTTGTATCCGGTTTAATTCATTGGTTTGACCCTCCCTATACGGATCCGAGCAAACGGCTCCGTACTCCAGTATAGGTCGAACTAATGAAGTATACGCCAAGCTTCTAGATTTTGAGTTCCCCGATGTTGTCGATAGGGATACTTTTGAATCGTTGACAAATTTCTTATCTCCAGCAATATTTCTCACGACCCCTCGGCCAACAGCTCCTGCACTTTATTATTGTAGTATTTGTAAATGGAAAATGTAACGTTCTATTGAAATTTATTTACATGGAGCGATGGGAAGTAGGAGTTGGGTGGTAGGCTGTTTTAGGTGGACCGCTTAGCTGGTTTACCAACGACTTGGCCCACGTGGAGGGGTTAGTAGGAGAAGTTAGTTATAGTTAGAGTTATTGATACTATAAGGAGTTTCGCTTTTCAGTAGTCACAGCTATATGAACTGGGACATTAGTGAAAAGCTACAAATTTTTCTGGCCCCACCGTGAACCCGGGATGACGTGGTGATGAGTTATAACGCTAACACCTGAGCCATGGAGAGGCTTCCTGCACTTTGGCAACGTTTAGGAGCGACTAACAAGCCGCCGATTCTCACTTGTGGTTCAATCGGAAAACTTAAATCCCTGACTTTCTTGCACTAAATCTGCCTTTTCCCACATGTTTCGAAAACGTAAAGGCACCGTCGTACAATAACTGTTGATCATTCTATCACTGTAGCAAAATATCAGAGAAATGACTAAATTATCATCTAACTGTGTAGGCCTACAGAGATATGACATTCTCTGAGCACTGTGACGTTCTTCTTGGAGCTGCGCATTCGAGGCCATATGCAATTATCAATGGCGACTTCTATAGACTTAGACACTATAAGAATAGGAATTCTCATGCCATCATTTCGGTCCAAACTCGGCTTATGCATGTTGTAATTTCCATGAAAATGTATCGACAACATTAGTTTGGATTTGGTTTCAGAAGTAAGTAGCAGTTTGGCTTTTTACGAAATATTGAGTCTATAACGTGTTTGTGGATCCATACTCACTATTTAAAATATTACAATAATACTAACACTGTCCGGTTGACAAAATGAAGGAAATAAATACAATAAAATATTCATTGGTATATATTATTTATTCAAACAACAACAAAACAATTTTACGATTACCAGATCGGATAAACTAAGACACTATAATTACTTTTAAGCTCATATCAATAACAGAAAAAAAAATGTTATTAACTCAATATTTCGTATTGTATACTGCTACTTTCTTCAGGAATCGAAAGTAAAATGTTGTTGCCCATGTGTTTTCATGGATCTTACAGAATGAAATATCCAAACCGAGTTTTGACCGAAATGGTGGCATGAGAAGACCTATTCCTGTAGTACCTTACAATAGATCACTTACATTCTCAAAGCAGGTGACGCTGTTTTTCCTGTACTTGTGTTCATATATATGATAACTTTGATCGTATCTGTGAGTGACATTAAGTTGAAGTGCGACTTTCAATAATTACGAAAAAAAACTACTTATTTTCATTTCTTTCTTGTGTTACCTCTGCGGTCAGTAGATAAATAATCTAAATATTCCACAAATCTCAGTGAGAGATCGAATTGGAATGGGATGTAATTTTTCAGTTTGTGGGTTGTGGGATATTTATGATTCACGCGATGCAATTTAAGGGGCTGGAGCATAAAATATGGATAGGGTCAAATTAATGAGGGATGAGGGAGAAAATTAAAAAAAGTTATTTGGCAATGCATTTCAAAAATATA
Organism: Laupala kohalensis; assembly: GCA_002313205.1. Taxonomy (NCBI): domain Eukaryota; kingdom Metazoa; phylum Arthropoda; class Insecta; order Orthoptera; family Trigonidiidae; genus Laupala; species Laupala kohalensis. The sequence continues at coordinate 50,235 of NNCF01125814.1, read as the reverse complement.
GCCTAACAAGGATGTAGTTTTGAAGTAAAGCAAAGTTCGTTGCATTCACCATACTGTTCATTGTTCGCTCGGGCATTCACTTTTTGTTTTGCGGCACCTGAGTCATTTTTCATGATCTATGTCAAAGTTAATGCTTGTACAATCCACACTCTACTAAATTGCAAGATCTAACACCGGTCTGAAAGAACCTTGTTATTGAGCCATCACTCAATATGATAAGCAATTAAAATGTTACCACGCCCTAATTGTGAGTTCCACGAAAGCATTTGCCGTGAACTCTCACAGGGAAAATCAATTTCATCCACGCTACGATGTTGTTGTTCTCGCCGAACAATACGTTCTCTCGTTCTGCTTCTTTTTTACGATGACGTCATTGCCAGATCAGTACGCAATTGTTCTCAAGGTGAATTATGTTTGCCAAGGCTCGTATATTATCGTCAAACATTCCCATATTTGTATTGGATGAATGTAAAAATTTGATCACATATCAATAGAAGGATATAAAAAATATATTTTTTTGTCAATTGATATTTCTCAGAAACAGATTTGGAATACAATATATTGGGGAGAATTGAACAACTAGAACCTCTTAAAGCCATCAAATACTATGAAGTGTATCAAAACTCTTCGTCATTTTGAACATTACTTGGAAACGAAACATTATAAAACATTTAAATAATTGTTTTGTGAACTGTAGTAATGGAATTTTTTCCAAAAGTTATGAAAATTTCCGAATACTGGTAACAATAGATGAATAATTCGTTTAATGTACAATATAATTTTATTTATTTTGATGAATAATTGAAGATGCTCATAAATAAACTTTTTCCGTCTATGTTTATTTCATTGACTAGAGTGAAATAAATGAAATCAGTGTTGAGTATGGTATTTGATTAACAAGCAAAAAAAATATTTAACTGCCTTTAGGTGAGGATAGATTTCATTAAAAAATATGAATTACAACATACGGACAAAATAAATATGGACATGATTTAGTAGCATTTTTTTTCTTTCGTTTTTCAACTTCCAGTTCTTAGTGCTTACGTTTTTCTAACTCTTATTCTTTTCCACGTCAGTTTACTTTACAATTAGATATTTTAAATGTAGTTTGTCCATAGGAACACCCATATACTTTTTCGCTCAGAGATGCGGTCAGTAAGTTTACAGCAGAATAATTCTGTTAATTCCGCGTTATTCCCTCAATGTGTTCTGTTTATCTCGTTAACTCGTGAGTCCAAATCCTGCGCTGACGTCCTACTCATGTTATGGGTCCCCTTTCGCTCGACCATCTCGTCGTCTGGCGTTTCGCTACGCATGTCACACTCGCGTTCCGTTCTTCACGAGAAAAGCTGCTGTTGAACCCGAGGAAGGGAATCACGTGCAGCCTCTGAGTGAGTAAATTTTGTCGTTAATTATTTTAATAAACAAATTGTCTTTCGTTTGATTTCGGATTGTAAGGTGAATTCAGAATAGTGCTAGAGAAGGAGGGGAACTGTTTCGTCAAATTAATGCGATACATTACATCTGTGTGCATACGGTAAAGCATTTGTAATTTGTTATTAAAAATTTTAAACATACTATTTATCGTATATAACTAAATTTACAATGTAATTTTTTTGTTTATTTTGGTCGTTAACATTACTTTTTAAACTGGAAATTTTAGGGAAGAGGAAGTGACGTTTTGCTGAACTGAAATGGATGAATGCCATTATTTTGGAACGGATTTTACTATCCATACCGCGCGACGCACATATTACTGAACTCTCTCGATATCGATCTCTTGCTGTAATGACAATGACGAGAAACTCTAATGACTCAATACATATATTTTTTATTTAACAATATTTTTATAGTAAAATCAACGCGGATGTTTTGAAAAGTGAGGTTTCGAATAAAATTTTCCGGAAAAGTCCCAATCTTTTAGAGGAATTTTCGAGTTTATCCCTCTTACCGCATTGGTACCGTCTCTATCTAATTTGGAAATTTTATTTCAGTTCTTGAGTTACTGTGGTTGACGCTAAAGAAAGATATTGAGCTTTTTTATTTATTTTATTTTATTTATTTATACAGAACGCCGAAATATATCGAGGTTTGAGTCTTCACTTCATTAGAGTTCTGCTATTCAAATTTTATGATTTTTAAAACATAAACCGTATAATAGAAATTAGTTTGAACTTGGAACAAGTGCATCTAGCATCGAAAGCCGCCTGTGGTCACTCATCAGGGGTACGGGGATGTGACCCAGGTTCACCGGAACAGGTCAGGTGGATGTTGTGTGCGGGCTTTAGGAGCCGAGGGGGTAGTGAAGTGGACAGCACAACTGCGGTCACAACAGGTTGTCCCGGGTTCGAATCCCGGTCAGTTGCAATTTTCACCTCCACGAGTAGGTACTCGGAAGTTGTGAGTTAGAAATTAGAATGTTGATATTTCATTGTATTTATGTAAAAAAAATAATTATTAAGTGAACGAGAAAACTCATTTTGTTACATTTTTATTTCTCTAATTCCAGATTTGTTTGCACCCCAATAGGAGAGTCCATAACGAACTGACAAACTATGTTAATGATTTTATTGGGCTCATCCTTATCAATATTTCTAACATTTCATCATGTAATTCTCGCAGTAAATACAGGTAAAATACGAGTATACTCATCTTAAATGTTAAGCTTTCTAACTAAACTTTTTTTACCAATTTGGACCCCAAGAACATACATTTAGCATATGAGGTTACAAATATATTTCGTAAGTTAATATCTAAACAAAAAAGGAAAACTTTGTAAACTATGTCAAAAAAACTTTCAGTTTCTTTGTGATTCTATAACTATTGATTTTTAGTTTCCTCAAACAAAGATTTTTAGTGATTACTCTTTTTAATGATAAGATTTTGTGATACTTTGATATATAATTTTATATAGAAACTATGATACACTAATGAAATTCTCTTCCAAAGTCTACTGAAATTGAATGCAGTTTTCACTTGCACAAAAATCTCTCTTAACCAATTGCAGTGAGGAATATAGTATGTATCTATATATAATATAATGTGTGTGTGTGATATCCGCCTCCTGACACACGTTGAAAAGTTGTACTTCTGAAGATAGTTGCCTAGACGTAAAGACATCTCAAATTTGTTCGAAAATTGCATTACGCACCTTCCCTGTATGTAGTGTTCAAACACGGCAAATTCTCACCCGCAGTAATGGATTTCGAGACCTTCATCTTATAAATCATCCTTTCACTTTTGTTGTCCGTGCCAGAGAGCTTAGTATAATGGAAACCTCAGAACCTGAGAACCTTGTTTACTTCGAGTGTCTGGTTTGACCTAGGTGAATCCATCCTCTGTTAGCCGCAGGGGAGGTAGTGGAAAAACCATTTCCATCTCCATTATCATATACTGTCAATCATGATACTTCGCTCACGGGAAGTCTCCTACGACTTAGGAAGACCTGAATCATGTCTCAGAATACAAATATAAATGTAACATGACTGTACCCGATAAATTATTCTCATGTTTTGCATGAAAGTATGTAGTGGTGGAAGATCGAAAGTCAGTGGATAAGCTTTAAATGGAACTAAATAGAACAAAAATTATGAATGTCATTGGAAGTATTAAAAACCTTTTCATCTATACCACAGATACATTTGGCTATCTGATTGGTGTGTTATTGTATCAACGCAATTAGCTCTCTGAATGCTAGTCAGTTCTGATGACCTAAATATGGCCGGGGACACGATATCAAATGAGATACTTTACTCATATCTATTGTATAGGTTCTAGTATTTTAATAACGATACTTTTAATCGAAATCGTTTACTTGAGCAAACAACAATAGCGTGAAAGCATCTTAAAACATTTGAGGAAGAAGATAAATGAAATAAACTCTTTACCGATGTACCGAAAGACCTTATTTCTACGTGAGGCAAGGACATCTCTCCCTTTCAATATTTTTGGAAATGTTTCAGAACTTGCGGCGCTATTTCACTAGCTTCTACCGAATAACACATTTCAAATATGCCACAGGATTTTTCATATTAGTGTTCGATATTTCTCTAGGAACTACATTTAAATTGGACAACATCATCTTGGTAAATGCGACGAAGTCAAGCGTCACGTTAGAAGCGGACCCGAGCTGTGGAATCCAGGACTGCAATGGGCTGTTGCTATGGGGATGGGTAAGCAAAATGTTTCGTAAATAGTTGACCAAGGAGTAAAATATATTCTACTTCTTCTAAAGGACGAAAAGTTAATTCTGACAATAGAGCAAAAACGTCAGTTCATCAAAGTTCACTGACTTCTCTCCGCAAATTTGAAAGAAAGTTATAATTTGAAATCTAATTGGTCCACTGTGTAACATGTTGACAACAATTCGACGTTAATTATTTAAAACTAACTGATTACCAGAATTTTTTTTACTTGTTAGACCAAGGAACTCACTCGCCGGGATCCGCGCAGGTCGGAATTTCGCTTCCGAGGTGACGGCGGCGGCGCGCCTCAACCATTTCATTAAAATACTTTTAAAATCTAAACCGTTCGCCCAAATTTTACGATTTAAAAATGCTTTTAATCTTTGTTAAATAACAAAACAAAAAAAGACATAAAATTTGATAATGATTTTTTTTCCTTCTTAAATTATTCTTTTGTATTGAAGAACTTTAACACTCCTATTTTTAATAACGATTATTTTCGATAATATAGGGAAACTTTTGTAGATAGAGACAAGCTGTCGCGGACGTTTTTGTAAAAACTAACAAAATAATAATAAGGCGAACACCGTTGCCTTATTATTATTACTTGTCACCCATCTGTAAGCGTTTAGGCAGCGCAAGAGAATATACCTCTTTCTTTTTTTCTCGATTTCATCGACATTGATGGTGGTTCATCCTTTTCTTTCTTTCTTTTTACGTATTTTTAAAATGAAAGTTAGCCTATGTTCATCCTTAACATCTTAACTATATCCTTGCTAAATTTCAACACGATCAGTTCTGTGATTTAGTCGTGATTAAGTAACAAACAGACACGCTTTCGCGTTACGCATTTATATATTAGTATGGATTTTGAGGAATATTTAATTCTTCAGAGCTGCTCGAACATTTTCGAAATGTTAGTGAACCAAAGGTTCCTCACCGTGTAATAGTTTTCCATAGCATAAGTTTTGGCGTCATTGGACTTTTCCAGCTATAACTAATATGTTTATTATAAAAGTTTATTATGAATATCGAAAAAGTATAACCATCGTTGACAGTGGAATTAGTCACTCATATATTACTGAAAGCTTTCATTTAAAAAAAATGTTAATTGGAGTATGTACTTGAAATATATTATTGACAAGGAAATAAAAATATAATTTTTATTTTAATATTTGAATATCTACATTACTACTAAACCGTGTTTTTCCTTCGATCGTATCGATGGGAATACTTTACTTGTTTTCGGAAAGATAAAAGTTTTGTTATCCACATAAAACAATTATTGAAAACAGTATGAGGTTTTGAAATTCGTAGGAACCAATCTTAGAAATTTTTAAAGGTGCGATTGGGAGTAATGTAGTAACTTCTTGACATTTTTTTCCAATTCATTTCAATTATTGTATCTTAAAAGTTGAATCAGATATGTGCAAAACTAATATATTAACGCTGTCATCAGAAACACAATTATCCCTTAGTTTTCTTCAATAATGTCCAAACGCTATCTTCGATATCCGAACTCGACGAAAACCTAGACAGTTATTTCCATACGAATCAATTTAAAACCAATTAATTCATTCTAGAAACTCCAAAACGCATTAAAAAAACTCATTTTTAGATAATAAATGTAGTGTTTAATAGACCTACCCAAAACAATACGATATTAATTGAAAATTAATATAAAAATTTAATGTAAATAATAAATTATTTAAAAATCTCTTTCACTTTCTTTCTCGGGATTTGGCACTTTAGGACCCGCTTCAGAGACAGTGGCCTCATGTCACACATGAAAGTTGTCCTAAGAAGTCTGTTCCCGTCACCTCTTAAAGATGTATTGAACATAGACAAGACATTGTTATGAAACAAATCTCTAAACATTAATTTCACAAATTTAGCAGTGAGTTTACATGGACTCCGAGACAAAATCTGAGGAGGCTGACGAAAACAAAAATTTTCCGCGAAAAACCTGACGAAAACGGAACTTGATTATAACTTAAGTGAATGAGAACAGAGTTCTGTATTTAAGAATTCGAATATTCCATTCGAATATTTCGTGACAAGGGATTAGACTTAAAAATAAAGAGATTTAAACTACCCATGTTGGAAAATAGATATGCATGAATAAAGAGAGACCGAGAAGTCTTAAGATGCATTCAAAATGTGTGTCCATGTTTCAGAGAGAGAGCTTTGAATTTCCGCCTCACTGGATTGGACCGTCGTCAAAGATTGTGGGTCATACCCACGTAGTAACTTTTTCTCAACTGCGACCTCAGAGCACATACCTCATATCAGTTGGAACGCTGGATGCACAATCTCAAAAAATTGAGACGATAGTTCACGTATGGGTTACAACGTGTCCAGGTATAAGCCAAGTCAATTTTCCTTTTCTACGAGTCTTGTTCCACATCCTACATGGATTTCTTCGCTTCCCTTCCGATTACAGGTCTATTTCCGCTAATGGACCCTATTTTTAGAATAGTTATTGTTATTTAGAATAGTGTATTACCTTCATAAAAATGATAAACTTATTAAACTATTTGTGCTATGTGGAACTACCTCGTTATCTGGACACAAAACCAGTTGTTTATGAATAATTATTGATAATACTTTATTATATTTAAAAATAGTACCTTAAGTTAAGGAATATGAGGAGTATATTTGGAAACTATGAGCAGATTTATCTTGAAACGATCTGCGGAAAATATTTCCCATTAAGTGTCATCACTCCCAAAATATTTAAAAATAAGAGCTTTGAGGAATAAGGTTGGTAAACTGATGTAGTGAGCTAATATTTTCAGCCAAAACGTAAGTTATTATTAGTTTGTAACCTAGCATGAAAGTTTCTGTTCTTTTATTATTGAAAACCTCTCTATAGATGTTGAAACTAAATAAAAAACTAGTATATCTAAGGTATTTGCAGATTTTAAATTTATAATAACTTTTTGTATTATGGTTCTGTCTATGCCATTTTTGTTTATCTGTATATAACTTCTCTATTTCTTACCACATGTGTTTTTAAATACATTTTTACACTTTTTATACTTTTAATTTTCTATGATTCAGTGCCTCTATGAAGTCTCTATAGGTCCTTATCTGTACTCATATTGTAAATATTCTAGATATTATTGTCGTCCCTGTTGCCTTATTTCTTGATTTTGTATATGGTTTGTATTTTGTTTTCCATATTCCGTGTATTGCAAACACTTTTTCCCAATGTGAAACCGTTACAATTGTTTTTCATTACTTGTCTGATGATGGCCCACAGTGGAGGTCGGAACGTTGTACAGTTTCTTTAATGGATATTAAATCCTGTCTGAGAAATAATGTATTTTATTCAATAATTAAAGTAATTACAATATAGATAATGAGTAATTCACTAATCTTCCATACTCAGTATGAGTAATTAGAAATTTAATTATCTAAAGTTCATTATTCTCTCTCTCATCAGAACAAAAAATAATCCAGGTTTCTCTGATAAGTCAATATTCATCAAACCCTTCGCCTCTCTGGCCGTAAACTGTTCTTTCTTTCTTTTTTTTTTTTTGCGAAGTATCCCTAGAAATTGACATAACGGTTTTAATATTTAGAATACTGCGGAATTTCATTTTAAATCACATTACTCAACTGATTAATTCTTCAAGCAATTGCACAATTTTTCTGCCTTAACTCTTTGAATTATTTCAGAAATACCTTACCAAACGCCACACATGACGATTGTAGAAGAGGAAGATCAATTAAAAATATGTTGGGAAGAACCTTCATTCACTTGTCAATCAACCTCATATAATCTTCTCTGGTTCGCAAGTTCGGAAAACAATCGGAATGTTTCACTCTATGATTGCCCAGGCGATGGCACAAGGATTGAAGGGCAAATGACGGAAACATGCGGCAACGTCAGTTGCACGTGCTATGCTTTGGACATCAATGGCATGGACGGAATAGAGTACTCTTTTGAGGTTAGTTGATAAATTGTGTGAGCCCACATGATTCTCATCAGACATTACATTTTCATTTACGTTTATTAATAACTTGCGGACCCGACAGACGTCATATCCAAATTTCAATAAATTTGTTTGTGATCGTTTTGTGAATTGAAAAGCTATTTTAAACGTGTAAACGAAGTAAAAATGAAATCAAAATCGTATTTCTGAGTGATCATTGTATATATTAACGATTGTGGCCATGGATATTCAATTTGAGGAGGAGTACATTCAGAAGTACTCCAATGGGAAATTTAACACACAAATGAAAAACTGCAAAAACAAAACAATCAACCAAATATGTTGTTCCTATCGTCAGTTATGGTCTTGAATTTCATACAAAAATCCCATACAAAAAAGCACTTTCGGTTTTTCCCGAATTTTCCAATTTTCCGGGCGACGTTTCCAATTTTTCTTCCCCTAAAAACCTTATTCTATTACAAACATTTTTTTAATTAACCAAATCGTTCCAGCCGTCCTCAAGTGATCCGCTCACCAACGAACAGCATTTAATTTTTATTTATATAGATTTGACGGGTCATAGCAAAATTGTTATAATAAATTTTCGCACATATGGTGTTTAGTGCGAGAGCAAGCAGAACAATGTGTTATAAGGAACATTTTTATTATTATTATTATTATTTATTTCGAACTAAAATGATCAAGAACTAAAAAATAGTGTTTTAAGATTGAAAAGATCGAATTAACGAAACTTTTCTCGCTCTAATTTGTGTCTCCTTTCCTTCTGAATAGCTACATGTACGTGTGTGAGAAAACATTACGAAACTTTATGAACTAAGATATGTGTTTGCCTTTTGTCTTTCTCTACTAAAGCTCGTATATGCGACAAAATCGATGAGATACTTTCCCCACAAAAAAAGGTTCTTGAGTCAATGCAGCTCTCGGCTTTCTTTTCTTCTTGTAAAGGACGTTTAATGTTTTTTTTCCTTTTATTTCTGTATAATTTTTTCTCTATGTTATTTTTGTCTAATTTTGAGACCATACCTCAATGAATGAAACCACACATCTCATGACATTTGATGAATGGTCGAAAATCGATAAAAAAGAACTCAAGATTGAGCGTTCCCCTGTGATATACTTTTGGTGTTGTACAATATACCCTACCCACTGCTGCCAGATGTATGATAATTACGTAGATGTATTGTACGATTATTTAGCCATGTGTACGATGTACGATTTGACTTGGTACGATAAGGCCAATTGTACGATAATTTCATTAGAAGGCATGCCCATGATTAAAGAGGTAAAACATGATTTTCTTCAATATAAGGCAGTACGTTTTAAAAAAGTACAATGTTAAATTTACTGTGTATTTTTAAATTGGTTTCATATATTTTGGAACAATATTATTGAGAAGCAGGAATATAATAGCGTCATTGTCTGTGGCGATTCTATGCGGAGTTGAAACCACCCTGAGTGTCATCCCGTAAGGAACCACCAAATTTGTCACCAAAAATTATATAAACGATTTAATTTGAAGTTTAATATACTCTAAATATTTCTAAAATAGTAAAATACATAATAGCTAAACTTTGTATCCCCCACAACTCAAGTTTGAATTTTTTTCACACAGTTAATATGATTTAGCGGTAATCCACTCAGCAGCGTATTTAATTCATTGTGCATTTATGTCTTGGGATCTACGTTGCTCAAAGAAAACTTCTCTATTGTACGAAAAGCAGACTAATGCTGATCTGTCATTCAACTGTTGTTCATAACACAGCGCATTAATGGAAAACCAATAATATCTCGAAGTCAGTGCGGCAAATACCAAATAAGGTTTATAAAAACATCAGTGAATAAAAATTAATGATTTAATACGTTAAACCAGAATGTACGATCATGGCTACCAAAATACGATAAGTCTCGTTTGAAGTCCAACCAACACTGATCCTACTTTTCAAGTTACCCAATTTCATCTTTTTAGTATACTTTTTTAGATTTAGGTGCAGTGCGTTTGATAACATTTTCACATATAGCAATTGACTTCTACATTCATCTGAAAGATTGATATTACTAACAGTGATATTCACATCATACGGTGTTCTCTTCCGTCTAAACACTCAATAAAATGAAAAATTATGAAACTATACTCTGTTGAGACAAGATTGATAATAATCTTAATGAGAGCATCAAAATTCAATTGAAATGTATTTGTAATAGTTTTCGTAAGGTAAGTCTAGCGTTGAAATCTGATACTAGACTAGTATCAGCCTCATAGATGCACAAGTATCAAGTCGAACTTTGTTTTCTTTTTCAGATACGGACCACAGATGCCACGGGATCTTGCAGTAACGCTACGTCACTGAGCTACATGGTGGAAAGAGAAGAATTTGAAAGTTAGTGGACTTCCCAAAAAGAATACAGTAAAGGAACAAAAAACTTGAAATCTTCACCTGCGTTGTTAAGGATGGAGGAAAATTGTGAATGCGAATATCGCGAGGATTGATGTTTTCTTAAACATCGCTGACGAGAGGGATAATTATCAGGTCACAGGCATTTCTGGTTTCAAAAACAGCGAAGCGGACATATAGGAAGATCACGTTAAGTGAATTTTTGTTAGTTTTTTGATGAGTCAAAGTCTAATTGGAGTAAGATGTCACTTTACTTTCTCACATGGTATTACAAATAAGGGATTTTCCACTTAACCCACAAACTTGTAATCCTCTATACGAAAAGCCCTCCATTTCCATATATAATAACATAAAAAAAGAATTATTATAATTGCGAAAGTCAAAGAGCTCAAAATTGATTAAAAGTTAACCACCCGTGATGAAACTAATGTTTTACTTCTAACCTATTAAAAAAAATCAAAATACTCCGCCAAAATGAGGATTCGAATAAGAAAACTGTCATCCACGTATTCATACGGAAATTCTTTTCTCTTGAATGTTATAGAATTGAACTTTCTCTCGACAATACTTTTGAAGGACTGTAATTTGGAAATATAACTCACCGGATTTACAGATTATATTTCATTTAAGTTTTTTTAATGATTCGTTAATAAGTTCAATTGAAATTTTCTGCGAAAAGTAAAATGTCAAATTTGTATAACTATTTCTCGAAAAGAATAAACTATATTATTTAATTTTATATATTTAAAATGAACAAAAATGATTTTAATGTAAATATTGTATAATCTATATACTCCATACTAATATATGAATGAAATTTGACATGAATGAAATGAGATAGCGTATGTTCTTCCTGAGTATCTAAACGATCTTTTATTTTTAATATATGTGATAAGAAAGATAGAAATGGTTTTTGACAATAAATGTCGATAAAATAGGGAAAAGGAGAGTTGTATTAACTTTCGTTGCCTAAACGGTTAGAAATAAGGGAGAACTATGAATGGCTTCAACATTGTTTGTCTAAAATAGTTCTAGAAACAAGTCCGCGACAGCACATCTCACCTACAAAAGTTAACCCAAATCATCGATAAAGCGTTATTAAGAATATAATTGTAAAAATACTTTAATTTACGTGAATAATTCAATAAGGAAAAAATTTAATCATCATCAAATGTAATGAATTATTTGTTTTGTGCATTTAACAAAGATAAGTAAAGTTTATAAACCGTAAAATTTCGACTAATAGTTTAGATTTTAAAAGAATTTTAATTAAATGGTGCAATCGCGTCATGTACATAGAAATATACTATCTACTTGGTAGTATATTTCTACGGTCATCCCTCGGAGCGGAAACCCAACCAGTGCGGCTCCCACGAGATGGTGTAGCGTATAAAGTCGAGTTTTGTATAAAATTTGTATTGTTATGAATTTGAAGAATTAGGATGCTATACGTGTATTAAAACAGTATTCTGATCTTACAATATAGATAGATTTTATTTTCCCTGAGTAATAGAAGATTAGTCTAAGAATAATCCCGGGTAAAGCCGAGTAATCAGCTAGTATTAAATATATATTGAATTTTGGATGATCGTGTGTCAGCAACAATGGTATTACGTTTACGTAAAAAGTTTTACGCTATTCATAGGAACAAATATCACCAAATGTCAATATTAAAAAATAATATTGAAAATATTTGTTATAACTAAAACAACAAGAACAATAAGTATTGCTGAGAGCTCGAAGGTTGCCCGGAGCCCGAAAGAAAAGTTTTAGACGTACTCGAAGGATGTATTAATTACGTATGTTGAGAGAGTGTTTCTTCAATTAACTCGATACACGTGTTTTCAATGAAATGTATCTATTTAAAACATCTTTAAATGGTATTATTTTATAGACATTTTATAAATTTGTTTACATTTCAGTGTGTGAACAACTTAAATGAAGTTTTATAAGAAATTTTATCTTCTATGACACATCTGCGAGTGTGTATTTTAACTTTCACGCAGCAAATAATTTGTTTTACAAATTTTGTCGGCGCTTTACGTAAATGGCTATGATTAAAATATTTAAGAAATTATATAAAAATTATTTTTCTTTTTAAGTTAGTTTTACATACTTTAGTGAAGGCTTTTAAAAGTATGTGATAAAGTGTGTACTATGGTTTTCCTCCACTAGTCTATTGGTTGCTTATATTTGGAGATTAAATTTACTCATTTTCCTCCATATGGTCACACGCAGTTTTAACAGGTTTTGAGGAATAAATAATTTATTTAATTATTTATATAATTCTAAAATATTTGAAACGGACTAATAACTCTTTATTCACAGGACCAATTAAGGCCAGACTTGGAGGCTTACTTGACTGGTTTCCCGGGAAGCTTCTCTTATTTCTTTGTTTTGTCTCTCTTATTTTTTATTCGCTCGAGGTAGGTATAGCAATATACAACCACTGGAATGAAAATATTTGAACAATGTAAACTTAGTAAACTAAGAAATAAATACATAAGCACAATTATTTATTACATCGTTCTTTTGTATTTTAGGTATTCTGTGGGAGGTATTGTCTAATTCTTTAAGGAAGTATGTGTGTTAACACTTTTTACGAAGAGTTCGTACAATACTTTGTAATACCTAAACACATTACTTCGTGGAAGTAACTACGGAGGAAATATATGTGATAATTTTATCAGAAAAATCGTTATATTTTATAGTAGACTTGAATGTATTAGCTATTTAACACCCTGAGGAACGCTCCTCGCACTACCAAGCAATTCCGTCCCCCTCTGGTACGGACTGCTACATCTAACTGCTCAACGATTGTATTAGGTGATCACTATATGCAAATATTGTCATCCACTGTTCGAAGCGAAACTCGTTGATAAAATTATGTCAGAAATGTCAATAAAAACTGGTAAGTACTTGTGATGACGCAAATGTGTTCAATAAGTCTTCGGCGCTTTTTCAATTACATCTCTGGAAATTTGATTCAATGGCTCCGGCCCTTTTCAAAAGAGAATTTCGGAGATCGGAGTAGCAGTCGGATACGTTGCCTATTATAATCAACAACCTTTTTCCTATATAAAGAGCTCGAGTTCCTAGGATCTTAAATAGAACAATGCTCAGAAAAAAAAATTTACGTAAATTCATTGTTTATAAAACTTGATTTCGTGCTATATATTTTAGTACTTTAATAATATTGTATTTTTGTATGGTTTAATTCAATACAAGTTTTATCAAAATTCATACGAACAATGCGAAATCTGCTTTCGTGTGAATAGAGGTATCACTGATACACAATATTCTAAGCAGAGTATATGGATTCTTAACAAAATTTTAAAACTGCAAATTACAGTTTTACACTCTGAACATGCTTCTCACACATGTAAATCAATATTCTGGTTTCGAGTAAATTTTCTTAAATCGGGAAATAACTCTTGTTGGAGAAAGTGCAATTTGCCCTCCCCAGAACAATTTGAAGTCTCGTCTGTGCACTTGGATCTTTTAAATAATTTAAGTCAAATGTTGTCCATGAAAAGAACACAGTGAACTGTTTGCTCAGAAAACTACCACGAAAAACGTCTCAAATCAGTGATATATATGCAATTTAAAATTAATTTTTGTAGTACATGCATTCATAAATTTTGAAGTGAGGATTCGAAATAAAAATGATAGGCTGTACATATTACCACTTAGTAAAAAATAATATCACACACTAATGCGCATTTTACTTACCGTTACCCTTAACATCCTTTATATTTCATAAAAATGTTTTATTTCTCATCAATTATACTTTAGAAGTTGATTAGCTCAGTTGACATAAATCGAGATTCTGATTCATTCACGTATTCATTTACTCTGAACTTATGTTTCCGCATCCTACGATTATGCGGAACAATCTGCGGCAAACAAGAATCTGCTGCAGTTATTACGCTGATACTGATCTCTGGGTTTCACCCACGATCCACCAACAGAGTAGTGACGTCATCAACTTGGAAGGCCAGCACACGATACCAAGCAAAGCCACCGGCCTGTAACAGCAATTCGGTTTCACGAAGTCGCCAATACACAAATAGTAGAATGTTCCGTAACTTCTTTGACACCTCGCAGAACTTAGATGTAAGAAAATCGTGTTCTGTATAATGTGTTAGAAATGAGAAGACGGTGTTTCATCTCTTTCGAATAAAACGCTGCTCCGATATGTATGTTTTATATTTTATTAGTCTTATATGATAATATGCAAATATGTATTCCGTTTATGAACTTGTCTGTCCGGGACAAACCGCGTCTCAGTAGGTACAACTACCAACGTTTCGGCCATCGTGCTGCGGCCTTCCTCAGGGCAATGTCAGAGTACGACAGCGACTTAGGTCTGTACGACTCTGACATTGCCCTGAATCTACTTACTAAGACGCGGTTTGTCCCGGACAGACAAGTTCATACTGACTCCGGCCGCGGAAGACTACGTTTATATGTATTCCGTTTCTTTTCCTTTAAGTTTGGAACGTCAATCAGCAGCTCAGTTACCTGATTCGTAAATATGACACTGCGGAAGAGACTCGAACCCGAGGCTTCCTGAACGAGAAGGTATTTGGTATATGACTATATTTCATTATTGTCACTAAAGTATCGGAGACATCAGAATAATCACGGACACAGTAGCTACTTTTTTAGCAAATGAGAGAATTTTAGTGAAGAATAATACTGAAGCTCAATAGTTGAATTAGTATTGGTTCCATATTATGTAAGTGGGATAGCTGCATAAGTTGACGTACGAAGACTTACAAAATCTCAGGTGCTCCGTAAAACAAAAAAATACTCAGAATTAAATGTTTTCTCTTTATTTACGTATTAATGAGTTCCTTGAAATTACCTATTCATGGTGTTGAAAGTTGTTTTCCTTCTAAACATTTTGGTAAATTGGTTTCCCATGTAGGAATTGATATTTCTGATATTCATTTCACACATTCAAATTATTACTAATATTGATAGCACTATATATATTTTTTAACTATGGAGGATCGTGTCGAAACTTATGTCGAAGAATTGCTCAAGCATTCAACTTCAACGTCAACCTTAGGTGACTTATTGAAAATGAGATGTCGATTACACTTTAAATCTTCTCTGGATATATATTGGTGATGTACGAAAGGATACATTTAAGAATTGGCCAACAAGGTAATTAGCGACCTGTAAATGACAAGATTATGACTGTTTTAGCATTAAAGTAGTACTAGCGTAAATATATTTAAATCGCTAAAATACCTCAAATCGACATAAATAAACAGAGTTACATGTACTTATTGTGATTTCAACTTGAAAAACATACCTCAAAGGCCATTTAAAACAGATAATTGTAATTATAATTGACGTGGAAATACATTGCGTCTTATGGAGCAAACATTTATTTACAAAAAATTTAAAAGACCTACTTTTAAATCACGAAAGTGATGGAAAATTACTTTAATTTATTGTAGATATATAATATTTTTCGCTTTTCTCTTTATATGTCAACGGACATTACAAAAAGATATTTCACTTTTTCCGAGATGTGATGCGTAAATTAAAAAACTCCTGCGCTCGGTTGCCGTGTATTTACAGGCTCTTGTGTATTTCCAACGAGAGGCAAGCGAGTTCTCATTATCGTTTCTTCTGAACTATTTACTGATAAATAGAAATCAAATCATGTTTTATTATCTTTATAATTCATAATGTTGCGTAATATAAAAATTCCAATAAAAATAATGAAAGCAATTATACTTCTCAGTAATTTGACTAGCTTGGAGCGCCGGGAATTTATTAAAATCTGAATCGTATGTTTCTCATAACTTGACTACACTCTTTGACTCTGCAATTCATGAGATCAACTGTGACAGGAAAGGGAAATAAAGATTGTTTCGATTTATGACGTTCAAACACAACTTATTTTTTTTGCAACTTCTATTTATACTTTTTTTCATCTTCTGAGCGTGATTACTGTCACGCTCCTTCGCCAACTTCTCATTTATACGACCTTGCCAATTGAGAATGTATCGTGTTCGAGAGAAGTAATACCAATCTTCTAAGAACTTACACATTCAACTAAAAATGCTAATTTTGTATTTGTCACTTCTGATATGAAAATATTTTTAAAAATTGTCTCCAGATGTGTTTAATTTAATGTATATTTTTATATTTACTGTTAATTTTCAATTATTATTTTCAATTTTATTATTTTTACAGAACTATTAAAACTATATTATTCATCATACAACATCCTAATGCTTACTACTACAACTGAATTCTTTTTTTAGATTCCCTAACAACGGAAGGAATCGAGAGTTTTTGTTTTGTATAGCATGGTAGGTGGCGACCCTGATCACAATCAACAAATGAAAATCAACTCTGTCTTGTTAAAATCGGCTGATGGAGAATCACCGCTCACTCTAATGGTTTTATCATTGGTCGATGACGTAATTCAGATCCTCTCCCATGACTCTTCAAAACAAGAATTACGTTCTTTATTGTCAATTAAAGTCACAGAAGTAAATAAATATATCGTTAAAATATGCACATTTTATACCCTACTTTCCACAATTAAAAGGAAATGATTATCCTGTCAATCCTGAAGGAATGAACTTATGAATTATTTTGTAATAGATGCTCGTTGTTCGCTAATGGATGTTCGGCCAGTTGGCTTCCCCAGCTGGAACGAATTGCCCTTGAACACAATCTCCGTGATGGCCCGAGGCGGAGCCTGCTCTTGGAACTCGCGGCACCGTTGCAATGTGAAGGTGTTGTGTGTGGGCGTGTGGGGACGCCAATACCCAGTGGGAGGTGATGGGATTCACGCCATCAAACGCAGCATAAATCATGAGCTACCACTAAGAGGATTCTTCAGATTAAACCTTTTGTTTCTTTTTAAATGTTCCACTTTTTCAATAAAGAATTGCTCAGTAACTTATATTGAAGGGCGTTTTTAAAACTGTTTTTGACACTGATTTTAAACTGCGCGAAAAGATTCCAGAAGTTCTTTTGCTAATGTAATTAGTATAATGATACGTTGCTTCGGTCTCAAATAGTATATCGCATCAGTGTCAAATTTATAACTTTCAAAAATTTTATTATGTTTTTACATTTAGGTGAAATGATGGAAGAACCGGCTTCATACCTGAACCATAATCACAAATAAAATTCGAATTCATTTCAATGGCAGAGATTTTCTATGTGAAATTTATTTTTAGGTAAAAGAAACGGAAGGTTAGACATATATCTTCCCACTTGTTGTATAGCAACACTCCAACTTTTACCCGACTTTTGTCAGAGAAGTCGACAACTGACCTATGATATCCAGTACCAAATTTTCAAATACTACACCATCTCGCGTGATAGATAGACTAAGGCAGTTTACAATAATTCAGGTTTTTCAAACCAGTAAATTTATCTATAATGTCCAGTACAGAATTCACATAATTCGATGAAAATGTAATTATTGAAAAAATTGTACCACGTTTATCTACCTAATTTTCGAGGTACATGATCTGAATTTTTAAATAAGAATTCAGCGAAATTATGTCTACCTCATTCTCGGTTTCAGTTCGAAAAAAAATACAAAAAATATTATTTTTAATTGTTCGTTTTCGTTGGTAAGATTGGTATTTTTTATCCACTTATTGGAAATATATTGACAGCGCTATGGAAATTTATTCGGGTTAATTATAGTATTAAAAACTGAAAACAAAACTTGAGAGAAAAATGATATTTAAGTAAATTTGTATTGCTTTTTTTTTAAATTATAGTATGGACAGATAAGCTACGTATCAGACCTTTGTAGATTAAAAAGTTCAGACGGTGAGATATTGTCCCCTAAATATTGAATAGTCTCATCAAACCAACAAAATTCTTGTTCTCAATTTGGCAAAGAGTTTCGATAGTATTCCCAAGTCATTACTCACAGAATCACTTGTTCAGTGACACATTTAAAATGTTTTAATATCAACTGAAACTTAACAAAAAGTACATGGGAGTCGGACGTTTTCCTGTATAGCAAATTCCATTTAATAAATTTAAGCACTGTTCATAATCGACTACCAGTTATTTTTTACTTACGTAAGATTTTTCTGTTTTTTAATGTGGGTACAAGCATCAAAATGGTCATAATCTAAATAAAAGTTTTTATTCGTTAACAAGTTAATCACACTAATCTCGAAATCCAATTTTTTTAAAATTTCATTAAGAGAAAAAGAATGTTTTATTGATATAAAAATTATCTTTCAAATATAAAATAGTAAAAAAACTTTCTTTAAATTATTGTAACATATAAGGTCATATAAAGCGAAGTATACAAAATTAGATAATAAATCTGAAACATATATGATGTAGCATTAAAGAATAGTTTTGTTTGTAGTTAGTTCTTTTGAAACTGCAGGAAGTATTTACTTGTATTCATTGTTTTAGTGTCATTTTCTGATTTAAATTCAAATGTGGAATCCATTGTAGCCTTTACAGCATACCACAGTATAGAAAGAAAGCATGAAAGACCACATTGCGCCAGACATACAGAGTAGACAAGTGAAGACGCGGAATTTGTCCGTCAGCCGACGGGATCCACTGAATCACACGAATGCTGTCAGGATTGTACAAAAGGTATTCCGCCCTTCGAATTGTTTCGTTATATTTCCTATTCTCCCTTCTGATGGTCTCCAGAGGTTTTATAGGAACAGTGAGCATCCAATCTTCAACTTTTCTCTCAGCATTCTGTTCACAATCATCAAATGCTTCGTAAGTTAAATCTTTCTCTGTATAGCTTACTTTCTTCGTGATATCCCTATCTGGAAATTCTCCTATTTTTTTCTTTTGGTCCTGTACCTATAAAATATAAAATTGTGAAAACAATGTTATCATTCTTCGTCTGTTTTAATCATTAAATTATTGGAAGGTTGAAAATGTGACGAGAAGTATTTTACTTCTGTTTTATTCCAAAAGAAAGCAATAACATTAAAATTTAACTGTTGTGTGATTTTACGATTTTAATCAATTTCAAAAATACATTGGTATGAATTGACCTAAAAAAATTAAATTGCATGGAGATAATTTTTAAACTTTTTTAATCGCCATGTGAATTATTATTCGTTCAATAAATCTTAGTAATTCCATCCAAATTCACATATCTACTTTTTAAGCCATGGATCATCAAAATAAATCACTTACCTTTGCGTCCCACATTTGCTTATAAAACTTTGCAAAGTATTTGTCATATCTTAGGCGCGGTCCAGTGAAATGAGTTTGCACCCATTCACCACTGCTCATTCTGTTTATTGACATATTTTTTCTGTAAATAAAATTATTTTAATAAATTTAACGTGACAGTATACAATAATTTTGCATTAAAATGTTTAAGACGTTAAAATTTTAAATACGATTAACATCCCAAATTCCTTAACAGAAAAAATGAATATATGTCCTGGCACAAACACTATTAGTCAAGTAATAATAGCAATTAATTTTTCAAAATTTAGTTTTGAATTGTATATTTCTTTCTGTTTACAAAAGTCATGTGTTGAATGGAACAGCAAATTAACTAGTGCTGAAACGTCAGAAATGTTGACGTTTAAGAAACACTTCATTTGTCTTAATAATCTTGTACTCACGGTTAAATAAGTTCACTTTTGCGACAGTCATATACTAGAAGCACGTCAAGTCCTGTGCAGAAGACAAATCTCATAAATTCCATGGAAATAGCTCCTATTTTTGGGGCAAAGTCTTGTTCTTTTGTTGTAAACAATTGTCATTATAATGCATGAAAATAATAATGGAAACTATCTTACAGTATTGTGCTAGAAAGAAATATTCACTATTTTCGTATATTAGTTGCTGTACAATTATAAGACAGTGACGAAATATTTGTATTTCTCGAATTTTAATATTTCTCAAAAAAAAAATTATCTTTCGGTTAAAATGTAGTTTACTATCAACCAATAAATTAACATACATAACATTCACCCACTTCACATGAGAATTTTCTTGTGATGCGGTTTCCTTTTCCTTACGATAATTTGTTTTCGACAAAAATAGCACGTTTACGTACCAAAACCGTGATATCTTAATTAATTCTGGTATTCAGCGGAAATTGGAAATAATATTTTTATAGTAATTTTGAAAAATCCATTTTAATGTGTCTATAAAATACATGAGAAAAAGTCTGTCAAAATTTCGTGTTTCCGTCTCAAACAGATTTTGCACTTCGTTGATGCATGAATGAGTGACTGATTCAATAAATGAGGACAACGCCGCTTGTATAATTAGTGTAAATAAGATAAACACCTTCCCCCTGTTATATTAATGATAAAGATTTCCATTTTCCAAACTATGGCAAGTATAGAAAAAATAAAATTTTGAGGGTATGTAGATACTCATTTCACTCGTAATTACACTGATAACTTACTTATTTGAAACCAAGAAAGATGTCGACTGTTTGAATTGCATAGTCTGTTGTTCTCATTTTATTTATTTTTACTATACATTTGTTGTGTGCAATGAATAATCGACAACAATGAGCTAGATGTCTTTTAAAAAATAATGTAGTGGAATCCTAGCGACCTCAATCGAAAATTTGAAAATATTTACTAGTACAAGAAAACCATCACAACGATATGTTATGACCGTGCCTGAGGAATAGTATCATCTTTCTCACATATAGGATTTATTCATAACTATGTGAATTTTATTCTTCCAAATAAATCAGCATGCACGGTAGAAAACGGCTGATTGGACTGGCTAGATGTGAAATAGTGCAATACTGTGAGGTGAAAATGGC
Organism: Laupala kohalensis; assembly: GCA_002313205.1. NCBI lineage: Eukaryota > Metazoa > Arthropoda > Insecta > Orthoptera > Trigonidiidae > Laupala > Laupala kohalensis. Next base: position 28,904 of record NNCF01125814.1, on the reverse strand, counting down.
GACGAGTCGGTAATCTAATACGTGACTCCTGCTTTGATCGCAGGGGTGTTACCACTACACCAACCTAACTCCCGGGCGACCTGAGACACATCCCCATCCGGAAGATAAATGAACCAAGCGGCATACAATGCCGTGTGCACCTATGTAACGGTTTCACACGTACCTACGTGTTAAGGTTTGCTCTCCATATGATAGGTCTGAATGGAAATGGTGTACGATTGCGGAAGGCGAAAGGGAGGTGTAGTGACTAAGTCCCGTGCGATCAAAACCGGAGTCCCAAGTTCGATTTCCGGCTCGTCGCCATTTTCACTTAACCGTAAGTTATCACATATCTTCTCTAAGTATAAGTACATGGAAGAAATATACTCATAGAGCGATATTGTTTATTTATAATATAGTTGAAAACGTTTCCGGGTGGCAAAGAATTAAACTGCGGGTTGAAAATCACTGAGCAAGACCAAATAACTGCATTGATTACATAAGACCAAAATTAAATATTATTTTAAAAAAGAGAAATAGAACCCTTAAACTTTAAGAATTTCTGAAAATTTTACGAAGTTACGAATATTTTAATAAAATATAAATATTTCAAATTTCATATTGTTAAATGATTATTACAATGAGTTATTTAAAAAATGATGTTTAGCATACATATTATCTTTATTGTTTTATTATAAATTTCTCAGAGTCCAACTTGACTTCGTCCTCTTCCCGTAGTGACGATATGTTGGATAGCTCTTGTTCCTTCTACACAAACTGCGATGAATATTCCTATCATTTTGTGCCGTTGCCAAGATATCGACCGTTTTCGCTTGAGACTGCCTCGAAGCTCATTCTAAGTCAAAGGCGTCACGAGCGTTCCTGAGAAGTGGCTGTATGCCGCGTTCTCTTAGAAGCTTCATCCCTCAACCTCCGCTCACTTTTGTAGCAATTGGCACACCTGTTCAGATGGAAGCGATGTAGGAGATCGACCGTGGGGTTTCCCGTCCATGCGCTCATTGAAGTTCCCGTAATGCACTCGCTTATTTTCCACATCACCACTAGAGAACGTGAGCTCTGAGGTTAAACACCCCCTTCAGTACGAACAACACTTTCAATAGTTCTGAGAACATAGTTTGCTCAAACGTGTTTCAATCTGATGGCACGAGACGGATTTCAAGAGATCACTTCAAGAATAAATTTAAGAATTCACGGACTTCACGACTATTTCATACTTTGTTCATTGTTTTACATTTATAATAAACATTTGAATGTTTATTAATAATATTGAGAGTATTAGTTGTGCTCCATAGTGTAAGGGTAATAATTCATAAATTTAATATTGTAATTCCATTGGGGTGAATCAATACATACTAGTGATTTTTTCGAATAAATACTAGTACGAAAAAACAGTGAAAAGAGATTGAAAATGAAAGATTTATTGTAAATATATGTAAAAATGGGTGATATATTTAATTAGATATTTAACAGTAGCTTCATTATTTTTTATGAAATGCCGTATACTTCGGATAAAAATACTTCACTTACACCTATCTAGAATTCGAGAAAAATGATAATGGCGATTATGAAAATACACAATCAAAATAACTTGAACTATTTTATTTATTTCATTTGTAACGTTTACGTAGTACATAAAATATTTCCCTCAATATGATCAATATTTCAAAGTTACTCGTCACGTATTATAAATATGTGTTAATAGTTTAATTCTTATTTTGTTCTCAGAGACTGTCCTTGCTTCCTCCTCATGCAGAAGCCTGTTCTGTTTTTCACGTTTCCTAAATCAGTTATTCTCTCCATTAAGCTTCCATCTTCATCAGGTCTGCCGTGAGACTACCAATTATCGCAGCTGTGAAGAAAAAGCCTTTCATTATGATTGCGCCATCATCATCTGAGTCTTCGTTTTGCACTTCACTATTTTTTTAGAAAAACTAATTAACGAAAATCCTCCTATGTCAAAGATATTAATTTATCCTTTTCTGCAACTTTATTAAAGGGACTCGCAAAAACACATTATCAAGCTTTTACTATTAAATTTAGTGTATATTTGAAGCATATTTTTGTTCTCTTTGAAAATAGATGAATTTATATCAAATTTAAACCTTAATAAAAGATTTTTCCTATCAATGGACAATGATTTTTATTTTGCCTTTCTTAAATGGGTCATGTAAATTATGAAAAGGAAAGTAAAAAGTATAAAATACGAAATCATTTCCTTGATATTGTAATTGTAGATATAACTCTAGTAATATATATTACACGCATACTTTTCTCTGGTAACATTCTTAACTCATCTCCTAAATCAAAGATCTACGCATAACAACAATTCAGAATTTCATTTTAACCAACACTTTAAACATTTTTTATCCTATCGAGGTCGAGGACATCTTAGAAAGATAATTTATCCCACAATATGCCATAGCTTTAAGACGAGACTATGAAATATGTTTCCCATACATTCACGTCATAAAACATTGAATATTCTTGGTGTAATAATTTTTTCCCGCCGAAAATAATATATATTAATTTCATTATTCAGTTACCCTGCTGTTCTATGTATTTTACAAATGATTTAAATATTTATTTCACTCTTTCTACAAAGATGAAATTATTTTTGGGATTTTTCTTACAAATTGGAAACTTAATTTGTTTCATCGAGAACAAGATGATTTTTCATGTAGTATTCCTGAAGTTGATAATAAAATTTATCACTGAAGTTCATGTATTAATATATTCAGAAAGATTTTAATATGTTCAATATTTTTCAATATTTCAACTACGTAACAACGTTCAAAGACCTCGTAGTAATGCGGCAACTGCATATCACATTGTTTCTAAATTCAGCGCTGTTGTTACAGTTATGGTGTCAGGTGTTATTTAATATAGGCAATTCCATAAATAGGGACAAGTTCCGTATACGATGTGGAGAAGCCGTTTCTCCAATAGTCCACCTGCAGTCCCTTGCTTTTCACTTTAACTGATGACTGGATATATCATTACGATACATTCTCTGATTCTCAAACTGATATTTTTTTATAAAATCATGATAAGAATTTAGAACTGACAGATTTCGATGTGATGCGTCAAGAAATTGGAATTGGTAAACAACTCTTTAGATATCTATGGGCTCAAGAAATTAATAAAGTTTGGCGACGTCCGCAGCTTATGATGTAGGGGTGGCATGCAAACTTCGCGAATCATGTAGACGACGTCTCCAAGTCCATTCATTATGGAAAAAATCGATATTACATCTGCAATGTGTTTTATTACATCTGATATTTCTACTTTCAGTTTACCTACTTTTTCACAACCTTCCTCAAAAAAAGGAGTTTTTATGGGGGTAAATTTTACCTGTAAATGTCGTCTTGAAACCATACTTCCTTCTTTATCACCTCATGATATCGTATTATTAATACACATAACTTCAGTGTTGATAACGTGTGGTTCAATGGTGTTTCGGTACTGCATGGGGGAAAATTTAAAAAACTGTCGCGTAAATGGCACATGTCCGTTTCCCATTTTCCCATTATGCAAATCTTTTAAGACTCACGATACTAATGGTATTTATACGTAAAGAATACTTACAATTTTCGATTTTCTAGGACCACAGTTCGACCACGGTTTTTACATCATGTAACTTTTATATAAAACTGGTTACATATAAAAATTATTTCTGGTTTTATTTGTTGTTATTTGTCTTCTTTCCATTGGAAGATTGAATCCCATCTGACAGCGATTTGCTCAATAGAGAATAATAAAATGAAGCAGTTTTCATGATGTCATGGTAAGCGTTCCATGCTACCTCTTATGGAGGATAAGGCAACATCACAAGAAGAAAAGATTTATACTTCATTCAGGACATGGAATTAGCATTCTCTTCTTAAGTAAGTTTTCCGGATATCCCTCATCTCTTATGAAAACAATAAGGAAAAAAATCGTACATCAAAATAAGGGTCTGTCGTGAATAAGATATTTGAATGAATATACTAATGGCTCCCAATTTATCGCCTATTAGAAAATATTGTTTGTGTGAGTCCGATCAGGAGGAATTTCTTTAACACGACACATAATATAAAGTACCGTTTTTTTGTATTTTTTTCTGCGGGGGGAGATAGCATCAAACTGTTTAAAACTCTGAGCACATTTTTCAAGGTTTAACTAATATTATTTTAACTGTATTGTTTTTACTCTAAGTTATTTTAATATTGTTCTAAAATTGTTTCAAGATGCGCTTCTAATTCAAAAAGAAATTCATGCAAGATAACAATTTTAATTAGCGTTAGAGCGTATTGATAGTAAGTCGTTGTGGAGATTTATACGTAAAATGAGGTAATAAAGTTGTTTATAAAATTTCACTCGTTATTCAACGGTTGCACGATCCAAATAAAAGTTTCAATAGACTCCGGAACAGAATATTAATCTTACCTTGCATAGTATCAGCCATATTCGATCCATTTATTGGTATTTACTATAGCATTATATATATAAATAAATATAATATAAATTTCGAACGTTTGAAAACAGCGATGTCTCCAAAAGAATTCTTTCGACTTTGAGATTCAAAAATATTTGTCCGTTTTCTCTTAGATTCGGATTTTCTACCTAATTTAACTTAAGAGAAATCCTTCTTTTGCGGATAGAATCCTTACCGATGAGTCCAACCACGGGAGATGTAAGTTCCTTATCATACGAAGTACTATTTATGCGAATACGTGAGTCACAATATTGTCCTCTCCTTAACTGAAGATAGAAGTCGCGATATCGAATAAATCAGGAAAAACGACAAATTGATTCGGACGAGAAGAATATTTCCTCATTAATTACATGTTCTAAGATAGAGAAAAATTAAGAAAAATAAGAAATGGAAAAATACTCTTAAAAGGGTTGAAAGTTGATCGAAAGGAAGTAGTTTTTCATGGATTGTTATTTATCATTCTTTGTCCCTATGTTTTAGTCCTATTCTAGCAATTTGGCAAGAAGCAAGTTTTGTCCAGTCCAGAAGTACGTTTTCGGTCCACTGTACGACCTTAGGACACGAACCATTAAACCCAATCTTTCCTTTCGCACAAATGGAGCACGTTCCTCGTAGTTCTCCATTCTCCAAAAAAAGAGGCAAAACTTGGAACCGGTTATGAAGTATGGTATTCGTGAACCTAAAACCGTTAAAAAACAAAAATGAAGAAAAGAAAATTAGCAATTTCGCAATACGAATGTGGTTGGTTGAGATTAGTTGCTGCGACTTGAAATACGCCTTCAGGCTCTTCCAAATGATGTCCATCCAACCTTCCAAATGAATGTTATTTTCGAAAAAGAAAAGAAAACGTTAGTAATGACAAAACTGGTTGTCAAAAGTACGCGTGAATAGTTGTGTTTAAGGTATATATAAGTAGTTGTCAATATTGTTGAAGAGTGTACAGGAAAACAATAGCAGAATTATTTAAAATGTTGTTTCCTTAAAAAAAAACATTTTCCAAGCCCAAAAAATTTTCCAAACATGCACTATTGCTAAAACAAAATATACATCTAAAGAAGCCTCACTAAATTTTATTTCATAACATCATCGAATTTATTAGGATCCTTAGAGTCATACTCTTGTTTCTTAAGTCCCTATTTTGGATTCAAATATGATACAGCAAAATGAATGCCGAATATTAAATAATAAGATGTGCATTAACTAATTGTATGGTTAAAAATAATTTTATTTTGTTATATATAATTACAATTTTTTAATTGATCTTTTCGCAGGTCTAATCACGAAAAATCGAATTATACTTTATAACATTACGTAGTGAAAATTTGAGTAAATCTTTACTTTCAGAAAATGTATATTAACTGAATATCTACATACCGGTGGTCTCAAAAGGAGACAATTTATACTTTTAATATTCATTATTTATTTCTGATTATACATGTCCTCTTTCTCAAGTATCTTTTCTTTTAATGTGAAGATAATTTATGTTTGTTTATAGAAATGAAATAGTAGAAAAATGTAATTTTCTGCCAAGAACCAATTATAAACTGAGCTACTAACAAGCTACTTCACTCTTTGAAAGCAACAAAGGACATTTTCCATCAAATCCTAGGAAATCCAAGAACCGACTAAACATGATAAAATCGTTTTTATTCTTTATTATTTTGAAGTGTTTTATATTAGTGTATGAATAATTTAAGATTGTTAATTTCAAAAAATAATAAACTTATTTCTTGCATGCATAATAAGCATTGGTACGTTATCCTTTAAACCTTTTCCCCAGCCGTGATGTTTGTTGGTTTTCCTTGGGAGGTTGGAATATGGAAAGGAATGCTTATTTCAAAATAGAAAATTTTTCATTGGATAGCGTGTCATCATGATTACATTTTGGATAAACTTGACGTTTTACAAAAGAAATGTTTTAATTAAACAATGTCCCTCCTACTGGCCTGTAATTAAGAATGTATGAGTAATATTTTTATTTTCTGTCATTTCAATGACATAGTTTTAGGCAATCGAACATACAGGACAAATATTAATATGTGTTGTAACAAATTAATAAAAAATACGACTCATACATTACCCTCGCAAATGTGTTTCATATTCCCATGTAATTTTGAAATACATTTATGGAACTTGTCTTTAGCAGACGCAAGCGAGCTGTCTTACTAACTTCATTTAGAATTATTTCACTTACATTCTTTTGTTATAATAATTCAAAATCACTTATCTATGTATGTGAATCACTTGTGACACGATCGTACTCACGATATTGAACATAGAAATATACCGCGAAGCTACTTAATGAGGATTTATGAAAGACAAATTATACATTTTCGTGACCCTTCTAATATAATAGTGCGTCAATTTGCTGCGATTATATGTTTCATTTAAAAGAAAGAGCTAATTTCTCGAGGAATTCCCTTCACATCTGATAGCATCACCCGATCCATTTGAGTCTATCGCCTGGAGGAGGTGCAACAGCTCTTGTGGTAATCCCAGCGTCATGGACTTCTTGGGAACGCCGCTGCGCTGGCCGGTCGCCTCGGACGCAGACTCCTCCAGGATAAAAGCGCGCACCCGTCGCCCAAGAGCTCAGTCTCCATACGCTGCAAGAGCATCAGGAGACCCAAGGGCACAACTTCACCATGAGAGCGTCTACAGCTGCCACGGCGGTCGCTGCCTTATTGCTGGTGGCTGTCGCCGCTGAATCTCCGACCTACGTCAAAGGTACGAGTAATCTGTTGAATCTTTCGTGGCTACAGTGTTTAAGAAATGTACCCAAAATGTAGTTAATGGTATTATTCTATTTAAAGCAAAATACGTTCTGTCCCGTTGTAGTCAGGTAGTTTTTTTTTCTCAAGTGATGTGGGTCACTTAATCGCGCGCTTAACTCAGTAATTTAAACAGATACTGTTTTCCTTCGGAAATGTCAAACCAAATTATAAATGATTCAAACTGTAAACAAATTGTTTTGTTAATTTGCTGCTTTTGGTACTTTTGAGTCTTCGACTGTCGACCAAAGCTACGCGCAATTAACTACGCGCAAGTGCAAATTTGATAGGCATAATCTTCCGCATTTACTCAACCTCTAATTCTGATCTCGAGCGGACACATCAGTAACCTTCGTCACCGGTGAGGTTTTGTTCGCTTCGCATCGCTTAGTTCTCTTAACTTAGTTTTTATCTAAGTGAACCGAGTTATTATTTTTTGTTCTGCTCTTATGTTCCATCAATTGTTAACACTGTTTGTATTTGTGTTGGAGACATTTTCGCGTATTCATTTGTATTAGGGGTAATACAAATTACTTTTTATATATTATGAATAATATATAATTTTTAATATGGGTTCACATAATACTATGAGTAATGAAGGGCAAATAGAACCTCTAATATATTTATTCGTGGGCCAGAAACGGTAACTAATACTGCGTTATTTATGATTTTATAGGTAATTAAAAATAAGGTGTGTGTTTCGCAGAAAATTATTGTATAAATAATACAAATAAATATTTGTAGGTGTTTATTGGAATTAAATTATCCTTAATACTTCCAAGTACCTATCAAATTTTTCAATGACTGTGGACAATATCTGTGTGGGTCGATATATTATATAAAGCTAATAACAATTACAATAATGTACATTAATCATTAATAAACCATACAAAAAATCGCATTTATTGAAAATTTCGATAATCAAAGCATAATGATAGCCGAAAATCTAATTCGCATAATTGTACTCATTTTTAGCACAGTAAAATAGTCATAGCCTGCAACATTTTTTTCTTATCAATTTTTTTTTAGGAGGTGCCAGAAAAGAGGGTTATGGAGGTGTAGAAACGTTTATTTGAAGAAAAACAGTTAATAACATTTATCTGGAAAAAATCTATTCGCCTAAAACTATCTAGTTTTCCCTTGTTGATATTACTCATTACATTTTATCATTGATTTCTTTTTCGTTTTATTTCATTTCGTCGACTGGGTTCGCTCTTTTGTGCTGAGTTTTTCGGCGAGGGTTACGCTGTTACAGTGGTGGACCTTGACCGCGATCAAAGGGGGGGGATTAAGCAGGGAGCAGTTTAATTTAAAAATTATGGTTTTAAAACACATATTACCTGTAAATAAAGTGCATAAAATAATTAATTGATACTTAACATTATGGTATTATTAATAACAATTATTTATTTAAGTTACTATTATAGTATTATTAATTTTAATTATCTAGTATTATTAATGAAAATAAAATCTATGTCATTAATCACAATAACATTTACATCTAACGACAAGTATTAATCTGGTAACACTTTTAAAGTTAAGCGATTTATTAATTTTAATTTTTTCTTTGAGGTTCAGATCCTATGACGGGGCGGGGCTAGATCCCCCTCCCCCCATATATTTGACATTGCTTGGTGATATGCAAAATGGTACCACTATTCGAGGAGGATGTCGATATGTTTTTAATTTGTTGGAAACTGTTTAGATGACGTCCTTCCTTATTATTTCTGTAGTTTGCTCATGTATCTATTATCACATCATAAAGGTAATTTAAATAAAGTACACGATTAATGTAAATGAATGGGTGATCCAGCATTATACAAATTGTTACCCCTGTATTATGCATCAATATTTTACTTAACCGTTCTGTTGCGAGGAACCATTTCGCACACAAACTTGGATTAAAATTGAACGGACCGGAAAAATCCTCGTGTGTATGTTCTGGGTAAATGATCAGTAGTTAATTATATATCTCAATTTTGTATTATTAAAATATTTTAAAGGCAGAATTTTCATTTTACTCGAAAAATTGGCGAAAAAAATTATGGCGCATTCATATAAAATTAAAAGATTTATTATCATCAGTTAACTTTGTGTATGAGAAATACCTTTTAACGCTCAAAACATTTTGCAATTACTGCATTCAAAACATCACATTCAATCTTTTGTATACTTGTATGAGTACAGAAAATGAAAAACGGGCGAGCTTTTTTCCAGTGAATTTGTTAAATATTATCCCTTGTATTGAATTTTGAGAAGTTGATCTCCTATCAATAAACTTGTATATAATATTTTTTCTGCATCTTGCAACTGTACGAATGGTTTGAGAATAGCACTACATTTAATATTTCTTAAACCGACTACTGATATTTTATTTTGGAAAAGCTAGCTACACCTTAGGAAGGTTTTTCGTTCGATTATATGATTGTCTCAAATGTTTTAGAGTGTGGAGCAAACTTCACAAATCGAAATTTTTTGGCGGTATAATACCTCACCTCAACTCGCCGTATTTTTTGTTCCTTTTCTTTCTTTTTGTACCTAGGTGTTTCTTACGTCGTTTCCATTCCTTACCCTGACCTTTCCAATTCATGAGCTGTTCAGCACACACTTGTCGGATTTCCTGTGAAAGCGTTATTCCCTTCTGGTTGTTCTAAGAGACAGTCGAAAGTGAATCGCGTGTGTCCGTTGGCAGGGGGCGGAGCGAGTGGCAGTTTCTCCAAATCGTCCTCATCTTCGTGGTCGAGTGCGGGGGCTGGAGCGGGGTCGTCCTCGGGGAGCCAGTCCTCTTCTTGGGGCTCTGGAGGAACCGGTGGTCCAGGAGGCAGCAGCGGCTCCGGAAGCCAAGCGTCCTCTGGAGCCGTCGCGGGAGTCGGTGCCGGAGGTGCTTACGGAGGTAAGGATCCTAACTCTTATCGTTTGTAGAGTTTAAGAACCTACGGGTTTTGAGACTCTGGTGGGTCCTCAGGATGTGTTCGGCGAATCACTAAAAGACCTTCGACGAGGTAAAGTAGCTACAAAAAAGAATTATAATGTGAGGTTGACTTTTCAAAGAGATCATCACATGTGTGAAACGAAATCTTTCTTGCCATCGGTCCCTTCATAGTAAAAATAGATTTTACTATTCAATGAAAAGTAAGTATAGATATAGGCTTCTGATTTTTGACTCAAGTTGACTGTACAACTTATTTATCAACTAATAGTTGATAACGCCATGCCAAAACATCATATTACTTCAGTGAGTACATTTGAGTATATACTCAATTACGTAAAAATAGGCTTCTCCGCGACCGGAGTCAGTATAAATTTGTTTATCTGGGACAAACCGCGTCTCGGTAGACAGAACTACCAACGTTTCGGTCATCTTACTGTGGTCCTTCAGGGCAATGTCAGAGTCGTACAGACCTAAGTCGCACAGACTACGACAGGGACTCTGACATGGCCCGGAAGAAGGCAACAGCAATATGGCCGAAACGTTGGAAATTCTGTCTACCGAGGCGCGGTTTCTCCCGGACAAACAAGTTCATGAATACTCAATTACTTTTCTTTCTCATACTGAACGAACGGCTCTTTTCCCATCAGATCCAAGATTTTAAATTATTGGGAAGCAATATATTAGAGAATCCACAAGTGTCGTTTTACTTACACTTAAGTTGTACCGATGCAGTAGTTATTGATTAGTTTCAACTTACGGTAAATGATTTTTTTGGAGGACGGGAGGGTGGGGATAGTGGATATGAAAGAATATAAAGGTTATTTTCTAACATTTGTACTTCTGAGCAAAAATGAATTGGTTTCTAATTGCGCCCTATATGGCAAATATTCATCTTTTCCAATACGTGTTTGTACCAGTTTAAGTACTATAGGCGTTCAAAACGCCCCAATGTTTGTGAAAACAACTGTCACTTCCACATCCTTCAGTCATTGGAGCCTTCAAAACCAAAAAACTATGAGATTTTACCACACTTTGCCTATCCAATACGAAACAGCTCTACTGCTTTAATGGTTGCGCCATATTCAGGACTAATAGTTTATGTTTAGAACAATTTAAGTTAGGTGCAAACGTTAATCTAAGACTCCCCTTCCACGTTTTGACTCCCCGATAGTTTTAAAACGGAAGATAATAAAACATTAATAGTTTTCACCACATAGCACATTTTCTCGGAGCAGATATGAGATAACCTGCTTACGGGATACGATCGAAAGGTCTATGGTAATCTTAACTATTTCTATGTCAGTTTTCCTGGTTATGAGGCCATAGTTTCCGGAAGTCATGTTGTAAGGAGGTCAAGCGAAATACAAGATCTGTGTCTCTCTGCTTATAGATATATTTAGTTTTGTTACTTATTTATTTATATGTCAACTGTATTATTTCATGAATAAACAAATGTTTCCATGCTCCAGCTTTATGAGCTTCACCATGTAGTGCGATATTTATATAAAACAATGCCCTTACTCTTATTAGGAAATTCATTCATCTTCAAAACAATAAACATACTTAACCGTTTCTTCATTCATAAATAACACAAAAATAAAAATAGAATGATTCGAATAAAAACAAAATTCTCCAAAAAACTCATAAAATATTTTATCAGCACTTTTATCCTGTCAACTGGATTTATGATATTTACCTCTGAGGGAAAAAGGAAATGCCATGTCGTTGTTTTGGGTTGTATAATGATCTGTATTCGCTCATTTAATGGATACAGATAACTACAAAATTTCTTTTAGTCTAAGAGCAAATGTTAATTCATTATTCCATTTCAATAGGAGGCTCCGGCGGCCATGGAGGATCCATCGGCGGTGGAGGAGGGCGAGGAGGCTCAGGTGCCATATATTTTGGGGACAATGGAAGCCCAGGCGCCGGGACTGGTATAAGCTCGGGAAGCCAAGGTTACCAAGGAGGCAGAGGAGGAGGTGTTGGGGGTGGCAGTCATGGAGGTTCAGGAGCATCTGGTGGCGGTGGAATCCATGGGTCTGGAAGACCCGGAGGTTATGGTGGCGCAAGACCAATTGGTGGTGCTGGAAGCCACGGAGGATCTGGTGGTGCTGGAAGTATAGGTCTAGGTGGTTCCGGAGTATCTGGTGGCGCTGGAAGTCACGGAAATGCTGGATCGGGAGGTTATGGAGTGGCTGGATCACTTGGTGGTTCTCCGAGTCACGGAGGTTCTGGAGCCTCTGGCGGTGCTGGAGGTTATGGAGGGCAAGGAGCATCTGGAAGTGCCGGAGGCCATGGAGGGTCTAATGGTGCTGGAGGGTATGGAGGACCAGGAATATCTGGCAGTATTGGAGGCCACGGAGGACCAGGAGGATCTGGAAGTGCTGGAGGCCATGGAGGAGTTGGGGACTCTGTTGGCGCAGTAGGTTACGGAGGAGCTGGAGCAGGAAGCTCTGGAGGACACGGAGGCGCTGGAGCAGGAAACGCTGGCGGACACGGAGGAGCTGGAGCAGGAAGTGCAGCAGGGCACGGAGGAGCTGGAGCAGGAAGCGCAGGAGGACACGGAGGAGCTGGAGCAGGAAACGCTGGCGGACACGGAGGAGCTGGATCATCTGGCGGTGCAGGAGGTTTCGGAGGAGCTGGATCATCTGGAAGCGCTGGAGGTCATGGAGGAGCAGGAACAGGAAACGCTGGCGGACACGGAGGAGCTGGATCATCTGGCGGTTCAGGAGGTTTCGGAGGAGCTGGATCATCTGGAAGCGCTGGAGGTTATGGAGGAGCAGGAGCAGGAAACGCTGGCGGACACGGAGGAGCTGGATCATCTGGCGGTGCAAGTGGTTTCGGAGGAGCTGGATCATCTGGAAGCGCTGGAGGTCATGGAGGAGCTGGAGGTTTCGGTAGACCAGGAGCATCTGGTAGTGCTGGAGGTCATAGAGGATCAGGTGGAGCTGGAGGTTACGGTGGAATTGGAGTCACAGGCAGCTCTGGTAGTCATGGGGGATCTGGAACATCAGGCGGCTCTGGAGGTTACGGAGGAGGAGGTGGTGGCCCCGGAAGTCATGGAGGTGCAGGAGGTATTGGTAGTTCAGGATTAAGTGGTGGCGCTGGAAGCCATAGCAGTTCTGGTGCATCAGGAGGTGCGGGAGCTCATGGAGGATCAGGAATATCTAGCAACAGTGGAGGTCACGGTGGTGCTGGAGGCGTAGGTTTCGGTGGAGCTGGAGCATCTGGAAACTATGGAGATGCTGCAAGCAGTGGTGGACTCGGAGCGCCTGGAGGCATTGGAATTCATGGCGGTCCAGGAGGGTACGGCGGATCTGGAAATTCTGCAGGAGCAGGAAGTCACGGTGGATCTCTTAATTCGGGTGGGTACGGTGGAGTAGGTGGACATGGTGGGGTTGGTGGCTCTGGAAGCCATGGTAGTGGTTCTGGAGGAAGTCTCGTAGGAAATAATGGGGTACCAGGGGGATCTGGTTACACAGGCGGAATTGGTGGATCCGGAAGTCACGGCGGTATCGGAGGAATTGGAGCTGGTGGATATGGAAGCGCGGGAAGTAACAGTGGAACGGGAAGTCTGGGAGGTGGTATTGGAGGAAATCATGGAGGAGGATTGGGTGGAGCACACAGCGGTGCATCTGCTTCGTCCAACGCCCAGGCTTCATCGTCCGCGAGTGCTGGAGGCAAGGGCTGCGTCAAGGGAGGATATGGCAGATGCTGAATGATGTATTATCAATACGTTCCTAACGAATATTTCCTCATATCGTAGAGATAACGACAGTATCAATCATTTCATTCTTTAGTTTTTAAAATATGCCTCAATACAGATGTTGTAAATTGCACTATTTATGTAATCTCTTTGCAATTGAATGTAGGTAAAATTTTAATATTCATTCACGCTAGACATTACTGAAAATGCGAAACAGTATTNTGCGAAACTGGATCAAGATGGAATCCTCGTAAACAATGAAACATTTATCTTTAGTTAAATGCACATGAAAAGAAGAACGTAGACCATTAGTAACTTAATAAGACAATAGAAGATTTTTATTGTACTATATTTTCTAAATAAACTAGAGTTTATTATTCCACTATCTACTTCATAATTCAATAAAAAAGGATTGTTTATCACAATACTACCCATGAAACTATTACTAATTTCAGGTTCATCACTGTCTATAATTAAATTTTCTAAATGGCTAAATAATGCCATGTAACCTGATGATTATAACAAGTTCTTTCGAAAATGGACAAGCATTTTGTTTATTATATTTTTTTCTAATATGGTATTACTATCTATTTCACTTTTCATACCATGGTTTCTTGACAGATCTTTAATAGTAGAACCTCAGAATATTTTACCTTTATAGACATTACAGATCTTTCTTTATTATTTTTTCAATCCTACATCTTCAACAAGTATTTTTACACAATGTGTGGGTGTGCCTTGTCAGACATTGTTCTTAACTCGCATTGGAAGAAAGGACGCTCTTTTTTATATCAACGCCATCCCAGAAGCCCGTCCCAAACCTGTCGATAATTGCTCGGACATAATGTACTTTTGCCTCGATAAGTGGCTAAGACTCAATACCTTAGGGTGATCCGAGATTCCCAAGATTAACGTCACCAATAGGGTGTAAAATTAACAAGCCCTTAAGGGCAAAAATAACGCAAGTGACACAACGTCGTGAAACGAGTGATAAGGGGATAAGAGGATACGCGCCAAGACAAAGTAATAAATACAAATTACGATCAGAGATTCCAATTCGCGAATGCCATACAAAAGGTAAAACGATTCTGTTATTTGGGTTTCCTATGTCATAATGGGTTTCCGTTGGAAGGAAATAAATAAAAAAATGAAGTAAAAGGTAAATGCATAAATGAAATTTTGGCTAAATCTTCACTTTTTCTCTTTTGACCTTCCGATGAGTGGACTGATTTTGAAGTCAAAATCTACAGAGCGAAGGAACCTGAATATAAACTAGTGGTGTAAAACCATTGCACGTATACATTCGCATAAAAATTTCTCCGTCTGCAGTAAGAATAAGAAAAAATTCTACGTTGAAAGGGACATTTCTGGTGTGATCCTCTATATTTTGGTCGTCATCTAGTGTTCTATTCATGCTCAACGCCTCAAGGTGAACTGTCTTTCATCTGAAATTTGAAAGTAAAATAAATATTCGGAACATTATTTCAAAACATATAGCAACATATCAGTCTTATAAATATCGTAAAAGTGTTATGTAAATGTAATTTCGTTGTAGACAGAAATTGATTAATTTTCGTATCTGCAGTGGGTTTGCTGTCCTCCTAAGTATTTTATCATTATCATATCTTTCATTTCATTTTACTAAAACAGCATTCTCCGTCCGCTTGGTCCATTTACAATGCTTAATATTATTCAAGCTTCTTGAAACAGTGAACTAATGTGGAAATGTAGCGGACAGAAAGTATTTTACTGCGTATATGCCAAACTATCATGCGAAATACCGCTAATGCGGATGTAATGCATACTGATTGTACCTTACGTACAGAGAGTTGAAGCAAATCGTCGGAGCCATTTTCTAGAAACATTAAAAAAAGTACTTTGACCTTCATGTGAGGTACCCTGAGTTTTAAACAAAAAAAAATAGAGCACGTGCATCGACAACAATAAATTCTACCGTAAATACGAATTAAATTGATTCAGCCGTTTACTCACCGTTACCGGTTACTCAGAATCGCTGCGCGCTGACGGACGGACGTTATGCCAAGAGAAACTACTTCAGAATCAGGGATCGCCAAAACGGATGTTTCTGTCGAATATTTCTATATACTACGTGTATGAGAAAGTAAAAAGAGTAGCTATTATTTACTTGACGATCTTCATTTATTTGCATTTGGTGTATTTTTACAACGTAACAAAGCTGTATATTACGTACCAGAAAACATTTTACCGTATAATGACTTCTACTCGAAAATATATTTTGCGGGTAAACATTATTCTCCTTACAAGCAGAAAAAAATAATGGTCAAGTTAATGAAGCAACAACACACTTTATGCAAGGTGATTTCGCATGAAGTACATTTTCTCATCACATTTTAAATAAATAAAATAGACAGAGAATAAATGTCTCTTATGTATATGTTTACCTTCTCTACCCACCCTGCCCTACCTTGATTATACTAATGTTAATTTGAACTATTGCAACTTATAAATAAACTTTATTGTCAAAAAAGCAGTTACAAACTGCGTATGACCACGTGGAGGACAATAAACTAATTTACTCTCCGAAAACAAGCAAGAGACCATCCCATCAATTCCGATAAGGGCCCTAAAGCAGAGGCGGATTTCACATTTCAACGTACTCCTAACGATAAAAAATAGTTCGACACGTGTTAAAGTATAATCAAATACCAACAAATATTGTGTTTAATAAAACACAAAAAAGACATTTCACAAGTACTTATTATTATCAAATTATAAATCATTCGGAAAGTATTGATGATAACTCGTAACTGTTAAATAACACTAAATTCGCTAATATTTATATATCAATTGATGCCGTCTCTAGGCAACAGCCTAGCGAGTCTTTATTAAGAATCAGCCTCTACCCGAAGGAAAACCGGAGAAAATACCCGGACCAGGATGGGGCTACAGAATTAATGTACGCAACCATGCCTGGGTAGAATACATACACAACTAAATTTATATGAATAATAAGACATAATACTAACATGCAGGAAAATTGTTTTGAAATTGATGTCAATTGACGATATTTGGAAAGTACTACAACAATGGCGTGATAAAGGACAAGACGGCTTTATTTTTATTAAATTCGAAAAATTCCTTTACAGTGAAGAACCACTGGTGCAGATGAGAGCTTTAAATCGCGGATTAAGATACATTCAATTTAATAATATCTTTTATATTATTTGGCAGGGTATTATATAGAACGATTTCCAAATAATAGGGCAATTTTTGCCAAACCGCGGTTGAAATTCTCGGACGATGAATATTAATCGTATTGCGAGCAATGTGTTCGAGAACAGCATTGTTTTGTATGAAACAAGGGTGAAGATTCAATAATTCGGTCTTAACAAATACGACAGTGATAACGTGATAAGGAGATACGCGCCAAGACAAAGTAATTAAATACAAATTACGATCAGGGATTCCAATTCGCGAATGCCATACAAAAAGTAAAACAAAGTTTTAAAATGTTTAATTCCTTGAATAATAGTTTACAAGAGATTCGGGAGTGAGATTTACAAATTATCCGAACTACCCTATTTTGAATTCTAAAAGTTTGGACGCCCTATCCCGAATTTCCACAGAAGATGATGCCATATCGTAAATGAGAGTAAACATTTGCAAAACGTACGCAACCGGAAATATGTGGGCTAACAATTTTAATTAAGATTCGTAATGCGTAACACGAGTTACTTAATTTGGATATAAGATGGTCAACGAGACAATTCCATTGAGATTGTCTTGAATATGTAGACCTAAAAACTTTGTATTAGTTACAGTTTTTAATTGTGTTCCGTTTAACGAAAGAGAAACCTGAGGTAAAGATTTTGTGATACTATTGTGAAATAATAGACACTGTTTCATCAGTGCCTAAAATGAGACGATTTGCATGGAACCAAACCAAGGTTAGACAACACTTTTTTAACGTTGGCGTGTTTACATAGTAAATTAATAATTTCGGCAAAGAGAACTGTTTTGCAATCTGATGTCGAAGACGACATGTCATTCACATACGACGAAAAGAGTATAGGGTCGAGAATTGAGCCTTGGGGAACTCCGCGAGTTATTGGCTTTGTTTCTGAAAGACAATGCTGAAGTTATTTATTTTTAGTATATGATATGTCGACCTGTTGATATCTATATATTTAATAGGAAGTCAGTCACTGATACGCACGTCCACGAATGCCAAAATATTGTAATTTTGCAAGAACAATTTCGTGATCAATAACATCGAATGCTTTAGATAAATCACCCTGAGGATTTTCTCCATTCAAGAGAAGCGGTAACTCGTTTAAAAAACAAAATATGGCGCAGATGGTGGAAATGGATATCAATTTAATAATATCCGTGTTCATCGTCAGAGAGAATGTTATTTTTGATAGAAAATCTAGAAGGACCTTATAGAACGATTTTTCAAGGATTTTTAAGAAAGTGGGTAGTAGAGATTAGATCGATAATTATCATCGTGTTTTGTTGTTTCCATGTGTAAAGGTTTCCCTTTATCTCTCATAAATATGTTAGGAAACACCCCTTCCAATAGAATATATTAAATATGTTTATGAGTGGAGTTCATATAACGTGGGACGAAAATTTAACAATAAAATCCGGTATATCATCTATGCCTGTTGAAAATTTGTTTTTTATGAACTGATTATTTTCATGATTTAACTGGCGTTAGATTCGTAAGTAAACATTTAATGGGACACGTGGGTAGATATATTCGAAGGACTTTGGTTTTGAGATATTGAATTAGTTATCTTACCTACTTCTGAAAAAATAGTATTAAGAAAATTTGGGATGTCAAGAGGATTTGATACGACTTTCCATCGCTTAGTAGGGAAATGCATTCTCCGCAAGTTTCAGGTGACGTGTAATTTTTAACAATACTCCACATGGTATTGGTTCAGTAATTCTTTTTTAGTATCTGTCTGTCATTTTCTATAACTTAAGCTGCATAGACTACTTTTCGGAGAATAGTCTCTTATTTACGGAAATAATCATGGAATTCGAGTGGTTGCATATAGTGTTTTAAAAGATAAGATAAACGGCATTTGTTTTTGGAAGAAATTCTAATCCCATTGGTGATCCATCTATTATATTTAATTGTGTTCAATATTCTGGATTTTTTTTGGAAAGCTACAGTTGTAATGTTTTAGGAATGCTGAAATAAATACATTGAATTTGTCGTCGGTGTTTTAGCAATTGTAAACATCTTCTAAGATTTCTCACGCAAATAATTTGTAAAAGTGGATAAATTTGTGTCGTTAAACTATCTAGAATATTTGTAAATGATTTTAATTGGCTTCAGTTTATCTTCAATGGTCAATACTTGAGCAAGGTGACGGCTGTATCCGGCGCAAAACACTTCTGAGTAATACGAGAATTCATTGTTGACAATAATCTGATCAGGCAATGTTTGAGATGAACTGTAGAGGAGAGTGGGGTCGTTTATCGTAGTTACAAAGTAGAATGAGTCGATAAGATTCCTGAATCGATTTATGGGTGAATTTGCGTAATCGGGGACTCTAAGGAAATCTATGTTAAAATCACTACATATACCGATAGAATTTTTTGGATTTACGTGCAATACGTTTTAGAATCTCAAAATTCCGAAAAATAATGTCAAGATCTGATTGAGGAGGTCTATAAATACAAAAATTAATCATACATATGTCTGTCAAATTAACCGCAGATAATTCGAAAACACTATCTACGCAGAAGTTCTCGTAGTCTGACAATTGAGAGGATAAAATATCATTACGAACGTTGATACACGAACCTACGTGCAGATGTTTTGCTTTAAAATTTGTCGACTGTAGGAACTTG
The DNA here is from genome assembly GCA_002313205.1 of Laupala kohalensis. Taxonomy (NCBI): domain Eukaryota; kingdom Metazoa; phylum Arthropoda; class Insecta; order Orthoptera; family Trigonidiidae; genus Laupala; species Laupala kohalensis. The sequence goes on along the minus strand of NNCF01125814.1, from coordinate 9,168 downwards.
CTAAATAATAATTAGAAAGATATGTTTCATCGATGTCGTTTGTTGAAAGTCTATGTTCCGTGAGACCCAGTACGTCGTATGGTATTTCGTGTACAAGAATTTTAATGTCCGTTAATTTGTTTGAAAAGGATTGGACATTATGATAATTTTCTTTTCGCAAAGAATTTGTGATTGTCGAGCAGTGGAATCAAAGTTAGATTGTGGAGGGGAATATCAATTTGGTACAGCTTCTCGTCCCGGATCTAGCCCGCACGATGCACCCGAATGGGATTGTCACATTCGATTGCCACATCGTACTATTGAGCGCAAGTTGTTACTGTGTATGGGGCTGTAGGAAGATGTGAATGTAGGAATAGATGAGTGCGAGTGAGATGAGTAAGGAGTAGGCGAATGATCAGGGACAGAGGAAGAAAAGGATAGGATGATGGGAAGGAGAGGGGGTTTTGATGAGGTAAGTTCAGAGGGAGGTGGGAGAGGTGTAAGAGTCTGTAAAGAAGGAGGAAAATGTGAGGTTAGATGTGAAGCTAGGAGAGAACTAAAGCGACGTTTTCCCGACAGACTCAGATGTAAACCGTGTTGGGTATCTTCCTTGGTAGTCAGGTGTGGTTGTAAATCAAAAAATGTGATTTTTGTGTCTGCCAGGTGATGGTTAAGGGAAATGGTTGCCATGTTATTTTCGTGGTTTATTTGTGGAACGTTGAAACATGGAGACAGGCTAGAGACTGTGTTTGAAAGCCGAGAGGTCGTTTTTAGTTTACTAAATATTCAGAATCATTGAAATGACCACTCATGTTAATATCGTTCTGCCAACTCATGACGCTTACTGTCCTGCTCTTACTGTGATTACCAGTGCGTGGTTTGTGAACAGTATTGGGTACTGTACGGGAGGGGATGAAACGAGTAGGTAAGAGACGAAACTGGAACATGGAATCTAACACATTATATCTATTTTGAGTGAAGAGTTGGTGTGGAGCATGTGTATTTGGTCATGTATTTTTTGTTTATAAACATATGTTGTGACGCCACCTCGTGTATGCCCAACTAAGCATGTTAGAATGGGGTCAGGCGCGCTACCAGACGAGACTAGGTTACGAGGTTGTGACGTCAGGCTATAAACCGTATATATGGGGTAAGATCAGAGGATCTCCCCCACTCTTTACTCTCTCGCCACCTGATTTATCAGCCGGACCGAACCTGGGACCGCCAGCCTCCGCTCCGACCGAGCTGCTTACTGACATCCGCCGAACTACGGTAGCCTGACGAGCATGACCTCGGCAACACTTCTCTCTGGGCCCGCACCCCATCGACCGTCTGTGTGAGTATTAAACCCATCTTATGCACTTTGAGTTTCTCTGGAGCTAACCACCCGACCTCTACCCCCTCTTTCCCCCCTTCACCGTTTTCCACCCTTTGCCGTGTCCACCCTCGCAGCTCAGCTCGGCCAAACACGGAGTTGCGAGCAAGTTTACGACTCATACGAGATTCGTTGTCTTGAAATGTTTCTAACTTAATCCAAAATTCTAGTGTAGTCATATTATTAAGATTAGATTCTCCTGTGGTTTGATTTTTCCTATGCTACAGGAAATTTAATTTTTATTGCTATGTCGGAGTGACTTAGCGATTCCCAAGAATTCAAAATTAATTGTCATGGAACAACAATATAAAATATTTTTAATGAGAATATGCTTATTTATGCAGTTACGATTTAATTATGCTATTTAGAAAATAAAACATGATAATTGTGGACGAGAGATAATAAATAATTATATGTATAATTTATTTGGAAATCAATTCACATTGTATATTAAACACTAATTAATAATCCAGCATATTAAATCAGCAATAATAATTCACTTGTTGATTGATGTATAAATGAATTAAATTTAATTTTTGTATTTGAATCATATTAAAAATACCATTACACTGTCAATTGCGAAATGTTACGGAGATTTCTCGTAAGGAGTAGTTGAAAAACTGGGTTGGTAAATATAACCCATATATTATCTTGTGTTGATGAACAAGTAGCGTCACATTAACAAAATATTATCCCCATTTATCACATTTAACACTTAAGGAGCTGAACTATGGACCAAGTTTTTCTACTTTACACCTTATCAATTATTATTTAGTACTACAAATTCTTGTAAATAAATTAACTAGAAAAAATTCTTAGGTATCATGAAAAAGGATAAACAGTATATACGTTATAATATAATTCAAGTACAGGGTTCAAGAAAATACATTTTTATCTAAATAACAATGCATTAGAATTTAGAAGTATTTTACAAGGATTCTTTTGATCTTAGTTATGATATTAGAGAGATATTCTACGTCTGGTAACAATAAACAAAATGTCATGTATTCAAAACGAAACATTTCGATGTGTTGTGTCAAGAAATTGGAATGGAAACCAACTCTTTAGATATCTATGGGCGNGAATTGGAAAACAACTCTTGAAATATCTATGGGCTCAAGAATACTTAATTGATAAAGTTTGGCGACGTACGTAGCTTATGATGTAGGAGTGGCATGCAAACTTCGCGAATAATGTACACCAGTGATGGGCGAACTACGGCCCCTTGAAATGTTCTATCCGCCCCGTGCGGTATTATTCCTAATTTGACGAATAAAAAAGAATACAGGCTATAAGAAAACTAAATATCTTCCACTTTTTTCTTCTCTTTTGTTTTATATCAGTAACGACATTCACATTTATTGACTAATCCTAGATATTGGAATGTTATGAAAAGAGTGAGAGGCATTAACTGCTGGCAACATTGTAGCGGAGACTAAAACTGGCAACGGAGCCTCCTCGCAGTAGCTACCCCCTCCACTGCGACTAGATATTGTAACTCGTTTCTTGATTCAGATCTGTCTAGGCATTGTTGGTTTACTAGTTTTACTCTGCATATTGTGAAAAGTTTTTGCCCTATGATGTTATCTAAGAAACGTAAAGTTGATTCTGAGTGCCATATTTTCAAAGACTAATGGACTTGGAGTACTTTTTCAGTTTTTAGGGATAAACCACTTTGTCTCATCTGAAACAAAACTGTACCAGTCTACAAAGAATGTAACATTTCACGACACTTCAACTCTGAGCACAACGTCAAGATTAGAGCCTTGACCATAGAAAAAAAAAATCCAAAAGCAGAAGATCTACGCAAAAAAGCAGGTCAGGAATGTATTTTTAAGAAAGGGAATAGTTCTCAGCAAGCAGCTACACATGCAAGTTATGTTGTAGCATACAATATTGCTAAAAATAACAAAGCTCTCTCTGATGGAGAGTTTGTTAAACACTGCATGCTCAAAGTGTGCGATATTTTATGTCCTTACAAAAGAAACGGTATTGAAACTATAAGCTTATCCCGGGAAACAGTGACTTCCAGAATTGAAGCAATAGATAAAAACGTATTATCACAGTTGGAATCAAAGATTGGCCAATTTAAATTCTGCTCAATTACTATGGATGAAAGCCCTGATAATAATACTAATACTAATAATAATAATATTAATAAATTTATTTTAAAAAAACTGTACAAACTGCGTATGACCACGTGTAGGACAATAAACTAATTTTCTCTCCGGAAGCAAACAAGGGACCATCCCATCAATTCCGATCAAGAACCCTCAGGCAGAGGCGGTTCGAAAAAATTCAGCATAGGTTCCTAGATAAGACAAAAATTAACTGCGAATTATAATACTAATAGAATGTCAATATGTTTGTAATTTAACGCAATAAATTACATGTACAAGTTATTATCGAACTATAGATTATTCTGACTACAGTGTTTAAAAATCATAGGAGTTGAAAAAAACAACAGTAAATTCACGATTTATTGTTTCAATAAACACGCCCCTAGACAAAGCCTAGAAAACCTGTATAAGAAATCCGCTTCTACCCGAAGGAAAAACGGAGAAAAACCCGGGCCACGATGTGGCTACAGAATTTATGTACACAACCGTGCCAAAGTTAGGTACACATAAAACTAAATTAATAGGAGCAATACCGCAACACAATCATGCAAGAAAATAGTTTTTGAATTCGTTATAAGTTATTTAAAAAGTGCTACAGCAATGGCGTGATAAAATACAAGACGGATTTAACTTTTATTAAAATCAATAAATTCTTTTACGGTGTAGAAGCACTGGTGCACGAAGTAGTTTTTAACCGCGGATTTGAACAGATTCAATTTCATAATGTCTTTTATATTCTTGGGCAGGGAAATATATAGAACGATTCCCAAATGATAAGGTATATTTTGGCAAAGAGTAGTTGACACTCCAGGGCGATAAATATTACTACTAATGCGAGTATTGTGTTCGTGAACGAGACTGTTTCGAATAAAGAAAGGTTGGCACTTCAGTAATTTGGTCTTAACAAACAAGACCGTTTCATAAATATAAATGCAGGGAAGTGTTAAGATATTTTATTCCTTGAATAAAG
>NNCF01125812.1:36806-63657 GCA_002313205.1 Laupala kohalensis | reverse complement strand
TGATATCAAAATAACATCCTTCATTTCAATTCAATATTGCCATCCAATAGACTCTCTAAGTTGGCAGGTCTCAATAATTTTTTATTGTATGAAAAGGCCTTTACTGAATAAATGGATTTTTACATTACTCATTTTCATCCTTGATTAAATCCAAAAACATACTAATCTCACCTGGACTAAACAATTTGAAAATGCCTCAAACTTTCTATACGTAAATTACAATTATAATACGGATTATATCGGCATTACCGTTATTTCACATGTAAGTTTAGTATAAACGCAGAGAAATAATTTCTGTCTGCTACAATCACACATTAGTTTACTGTTTCAAGTAGCTTGATTAATATTTAAACGTGTAAATGGACCAAGAACAGGTAGAATACACTTTTCGTAAACTGAAATGAAAGATATGATGATGATAGAAATACATAGGAGGACAGGAAACGCACTGCTGATACGAAAATACATCAATTTCTTTCTACAACCAATTTACGTAACACTTTTACGATTTTTACAAAACTGATATGTTGTAATATGTTTTGAAAGAATATTATAAATATTTTTTTTACTTTCAAATAAAAGACAGTAATAAATTCATGTAGCGACTCTGAGCTCTGGAAGACGATCAACATATATAGAACCACGCCAGAAATTATCCTTTCACTATAGAATTTTTTCTTATCGCATACTGCAGACGGAGAAACGTAGACAAGGAATTACGGGCAATGGTGCTGCACCACTTGTTTGCATTGCTAATGCCTCATAGGAAACGAGTGGATCTAGTACCTTCCATCTTACTCAGGCCAATGAAATTGTCTTGCGAAATAATAGAAAATGTTTATGTTATACAGAATGTTCGTTGCATTTAGTTTTCCATACGATTATATAGAACAGGTTTGGTTTGTAAATATTATTGAACTAGCTGATTACCCGACGTTACCCCTGATTTTGCGTCGACCAATCTTCTTTTACTCCGGACAGAATTAAATGTTTCTATTTATAGAATTAAAATAGTTTTACTCACTGTTTTTGAAAGACATACGTGCAGCACCCTAATTTTACCTATACGTAATATCGCGTGGTGAGCAAGGGTGGTTTAGTTTTGACCCCACACTGACGCCATTTGTCGCGTGGTGCGGAAGGGACGGGGGTTGTTTTGTTGGCATTTTTGAAACCACACCTACGACGTGGTTAGATATCTATCCCTAATAGGTTTTGTCCATTTCTGGCAACCGCAGTTAATTCTGTCATGAAATACACTTACGTAGTTGTCCTATGGCAGCGACCTACAGCTCCTGTAGAGGCAATGCTCTGCGTTGGTGACTCGCCCGTACAGTTCCGGTGGAGAATATGGCTGGCGTGCTTCGCATTAAAAAAAACATGATTGTAAACGCCGCTAGCAGCAAAAATAAGTGAGTCCTTGGATGAAATAACCCTTGAGCAAGCAACGTGAAGTTGGCCGTGGCAATTGCCGCATCACATTACTTCACCCTTAGACGAGTGTAAGGTGTTTAAGTCCTATATGTGCTATGCTTGTATTTATCCGGCATCGCGTCACTATCTAAAAGGTTCCGGCAAAAAATGTTGTTTTTTGTTTTGTTGAAGCGACTGTCTCCTATTTCGATCATCGTCGAGTGCCAGTTCCCCTCTCGTCTCTGAGCCATTGCAGTATGTGTGTAATCTGAGAAATTGGGTACATGGACAGATGCACTCGAATTGCGTTTGCTACCAATAATCGTGGCGGGAAAGAAGTTCAAAATTCGATTTTACACTTCCGGTAACAACTGCTGTAACAGAGTATCCCATTTTGTAGTGTTAATAAAAGAGTGTCGTTGCAGNTATCCCATTTGGTAGTGTTAATAAAAGAGTGCAGTTGCAGGCGAAAAATACTGATGAAAGTGCAGGGAATGTGCATTATATTTTATAAATTGATTACATTTTGCATAAAAATAGCAATAAAAATGTGATTAATGCCAAATCTCTTAGCTAAACCTCGACACTCAGATAAGATAGAACTTCCACTTATCCTCTCAGGTCATAACATGTACATTTTATTACTGATAAGTCTCTTCCTCAAATTCAAATTGTATTTTAAATCAAATATTTACAATATGTAAGAGGGGGTTATTAAACCAGAAACCCTAAACTGCGTTGTGAGTTGCGCGTGTTCATAATGTTTCCCTGTGGTCGCCGATCTTTTTGATTTTAGTGGCCATTATATTCAACGTATGTAATTCGGGAGACCATTTTTTAAAACAATGTTGATAATATTTACCAAACCAAGGCTACAGACTTAATTTTTTGAAACATAAAATGCACATATTTAATAAAGCAAAACTAAACCTTCTTTTAAGTAAGAACATCTTGTATACTACTTTCATCAAATATACTAATACAGTGAATAAAGTAAAATTTTGTGTAGGTGTACCTGGTCCAAGATGTAAAATTTCAAAACCTTATTGGACTATTGCATCAAAGAATAGTCTCTTTACTTATACTCTTAAGACGTTTTTTACATTTAACTCGAAGAAATGTAACAATCTAATATTTATGTTAAAATGATCTATTTTTTTCAGTAGAGGATTATATAATTGCAATTAACATCTAGAGTTATCTGTGAACCATGAAACTTTTCCCCGGATTGGTACTTGAAGGCCTCTCCCCTATTATTCACTCTAAATGAACGGGAACAATAACTCATTACATTTATCTTTTGAAGTTTATGACAATTGATTTTGGTAGAGGCAAGGAAATGAAGAGGTACTTTAAATAGAGATTAATTTGCAATGACTATAGTTTATTACACGTTACCGTTATATATCTTTTTTCTTAAGTTACTATTTAGTTCATAGAGCACCACCTAAAGCCATTGTGGACGGGAAGGGCATCCGCTCAAAACATTTACGAAAAAAAGTTAATTTTTTCCGGTATTTTTATTTATTCTTGAATTAAATTTCTTGGATGAAATCTCAGAGATCCTTGTTCCCCATTTTGTCACCGAGATATCTGGGATATTCCGTGTGGCTATCATGTACGTGCCATTCTTTCGGCTCTGATAATATACCAGTCACATCATCGTGTAAACTCATGAGTATCGAAGTTAAGTTAATAATTTCCTGTAAAACATAAGCACGTGTTTCTGGTTTTTCTCTACAATAAATACACTGGCAAATATTCCAGAATTTAAATGGTTATGAAAATAATTCACAAGTAAGAAGAAAGCAGCTTAAAATTTCTCTAGGAATTAACTGCGTGAGGTATTCTTATTTTATATTAATTTTGAAATATAACATAATCATAACATATATATTGAAACAAATAAAATAATATAGATATGTTATATTATTTCTTTTCCGGTGCAGACCGTGTCTCCAGAATACACGAGAAGAAAAACATGCGTTTGAAATAAAAGTTTCCACCTTTCACCAATATACCCATTTGATGCGAAATACATTTTGTAACTAATTCTTAGAACTCTTGTTATTGTTTACATTTGTCTAATATAAAAAAGTAATCAACTATGGTACCGTAGTTAATTATCCTGTTTAAAGCATAATATAATCAATGAAATTAATGATATGTAAGACTAAATAATGGGTGATTTTGAAGATAAAATATTTTATTCAGGACAAGATATTTTTTCGTGTTTTGTATATTGTCTTCGGATCAGAGATAATGACTTTCAGAATGTAAGGAATATCTTGAACTTCCAGGATTTTAAAGACGAAATGGTGCTTCGAAGAAATATCACATTTTCATCGAAATGCGGCTGCCTGATAAATCTTGTCACGTGTTATTGATCAATTCTTTTCTTGGATAAGGTAGAGATAACAGACACAAAATCCGAAAGAAACGCCTATTGTCATTAGAAGATAAGGTAATCATTCAAGTACCTAACGTGGCAACGAATTTTATTTTCCTACATTGAAAAAAATGTTACTGAACAAATCATATTTTCTCAAATATGAATAATTATTTAAAGTATGGAAATGATAGTAAGTATTATCAGTGGCAGCGATTGGGAATGAAAAGGGTGGGGCTAAAATATAGACAATTTTCATTAAAATGAAATTTTCTGCAAATTTCCCCTAAGTACGATGTAAATAATGAAATAAATCAAAGGTATAACAATTGGTAATTTCCACATCAAGGATGGTGTAATTTTGTTTTTAATTCCCACTGTTAGACAGTTAAAGTGAAATGTCTATCTTCCATTAAAAACGTGATGGGGGGGGGGAATCCCAATCCCCCGTCCCTAGTCGCCGCCTCGGGGTATTATTCTTATTAAAAATGGTTAAAACTGTAACTTAAAACACTTAAAATGGCTCTAATGTCCTTGATGTTGGCGTGGCGTAAAATCCCAATAAAAAAATAAACTTTTTTTTTTGCCAAATTGAATAATAATACTAATCTGCGCTACCGAGTCGTTGAAATATCAACAGGAGTTCTCGGGATAAATTGCAAGTATCATTCTAATTTTTATGTTTTGACATGAAAATGTCTCCTGTAATTTCATGTATTGCTGATCACGAATCCAATATTAAAAACTGTTTTAAATTTTGACAACTGTCGATTTTACATCGAGAAAAATTATTTACAGATGTGTATAAAAGGTTATCAACAAAGAAATCGCTACCAAGATCGGAATTGAATTATAATTATTGTGGACCAATTATATAATTTGTAGATCAATACGGAATCTTGAGTATGCATATGATATAAAATATTTTGTTGAATAACTAGTTAATTGACCACGTGTCATCATATACATTAATACACAAATATCCCATTTCATATTTTTCTTTTCGAAATAACAGAATAAAAAAATTACATCAAGATGCTACTTATCTGATTTTCTTGAAAAGGATATAACTTTATTACTTGTGCACCAACTAATGAAAGCTCCGACGCGTCTGGTGAGTGTCTAGTGTTGCATGTGAGTTACCGAATGCCCCATCATTCTTTATTAATTACCGTTTACATTGTTAATGCTAAGTATGAAACTCTTAAATTACTTACAAGTAACAAAGTATAGTATGTGTCATATTTTTCACATGGAATGTTAGTTACATTCAATGTTCTACGTATTTCAACTGCACAGATTTTGTATTCGCAGTGAGAGCTCGTCGGGTGAAGTACTATTTCATCTACAAAGTAACAGACCAATCAATGCACGAGGGAAGAGAGAGAGATAGAAGGTGATGTGGTGGAAGTGAAGATTATAAACCAATAAATAAATTTTATTGGGAAAAAAGCAGTGTCAATCTGTATATGACCGCGAGGAAAATAATAAACTATGTTATTTTCCGGAAACATTCCTGGGACCATCCCATCAATTCCCCTCAAGAGCAGTGGCGAATTTAGTATTCATAAAAAAATAATAAAAAATGCTTTCTGATATTTATTATTGAAAACTGAATTGTAGACATAATGTGTAGTCAAATTTCGAGATTACTTATAAAAGTGCTAGCTGAGTACCCTCAGCTATGCACGTGTGAATTCTGTGATATGTCTCCGGGCTCATTCTTTCTCGTAGGGGTGATACCATTCATCACAGTGACACCGAAAGGTTTTAATTGCATTCAGTTACCATCCTACGAGTGTTTACTTAAACTGTGAAGCAGCAATTGGGACGCGCACGGAAGAATGCCGTCGGTTCATAGATGCCATACCTTAAAACTCTTGTAAAATCTAAACTATTCGTTCAAATTTTACGACTAAAAAACGATTTTTATCTTTGTTACATGCGCAAGACAATAAGTCTATTAAATTTGATGAAGATTGATTTTTTCCTTATTGAAATACTTGTTTAAATTTAAGTATATTAACACTTTTATTTTTTTAAACGTATTTTCGATAGTTTAGGTTATAAGCAAATAAATAAAACAGTTAAGTAGCTTCTTGATGTAATTTGTAGGTCAACACGGAAACTTGAATATGGACATGATATAAAATATTTCGTTGAATAACTAGTTAATTGACCATATGTCATCATATCCATTATACACAAATATCTCATTTCATATTTTTCTTTTCGAAATAACAGCATAAAAAAATTACATCAACAAGCTACTTATCTGATTTTTTGAAAAGGATGTAACTTTATTACTTGTGCACCAGCTAATGAAAGCTCCGACGTGTCTGGTGAGTGTCTAGTGTTGCATGTGAGTTACCGAATGCCCCATCATTCTTTATTAATAACCGTTTACATTGTTAATGCTAAGTATGAAACAGTTAAATTAACTTACAAATAACAAAGTATAGTATGGGTCATATTTTTCATATAGATTGTTAGTTACATTTAATGTTCTATGTATTTCAACTGCACAGATTTTGTATTCGCAGTGAGAGCTCGTCGGGTGAAGTACTATTTTATCTACAAAGTAACTGACCAATCAATGAACGTGGAAAGAGAGAGAGAGAAAGAGATAGGAGGTGATTTGGTGGAAGTGAAGATTATAAGCAAATAAATAAATTTTATTGTGAAAAAAGCAGTGTCAATCTGCATATGACCGCGTGGAAAGTAATAAGCTATGTAACTCTCCGGAAACATTCATGGGAGCATCCCATCAATTCCGCTCAAGGGCAGTGGCGGATTTAGAATTTATAAAAAAATTGTAAATAAATGCGTGCTGATATTTATTATTCAAAAATGAATTGTAGATATATTGTGTAGTCAATTTTCGAGATTAATTATAAAAGTACTAGCTGAGTACCCGCAGCTATGCTCGTATGAATTCTGTGATATGTTTCCGGGCTCATTCTTTCTCGTAGGGGTGTTACCATTCATCACAGTGACACCGAAAGTTTTTAATTGCATACAGTTACCATCCTACGAGTGTTTACTTAAACTATGAAGCAGCAATTGGGACGCGCACGGAAGCATGCCGTCGGTTCAGAGATTCCATACCTTAAAACTCTTGTAAAATCTAAACTATTCGTTCAAATTTTACGATTGAAAGACGATTATTATCTTTATTACATGCGCAATACAATTAGTCCATTAAATTTGATGAAGATTTATTTTTTCCTTCTTAAATTACTTCTTTAAGTATATTAACACTTTTGTTTTTCAAAACGTTTTTTCGATAGTTTAGGTTAACCTTAGTAGATAGACAACTGCTGCCTCGGTCTTTCTTGTAGAACTCTTCAAAGCTAACAATATTTCCACTCACAGTTGTCATCATTCTATAAACGTTTCGGCAGCATTAGTCAAAATGGCTGATTTACCCCCTCCCTGAATTTATCGACATTTATCTTCAACATTATTTTCTATCATTCTTTTCACACATTAAAAATAAATAAAAGTTCGCCTATGTTCATGCTGGACATCTAAACTGAATCCTTTTCAAATATCATCACGATCAGTTCTGTGAATAAGTCGCGATTAAGTGACAAAGAGACAGACACGCTTTCGGATTTCTGTATTTGGATTCTACGACATTCCCGTCCATGGAAAAATCGCCACTACCAATTCGATGATTTGAATGAAACCGAGACGAGACGTTAGATAGAAGTTTTTACGCATTGACAAGTTTACTTAATGAAGTAGTGTCATCAGCAAAGAGCACCATTTCGCTATGAAATGTGGAGGACGACATATCGTTTACGTACAGTATAAAGAGAATGAGGAATAGAAAGATGATGATTCGTGCCATTTCCCGTATCTACTTTGCGACGTGGGATTCTATGCATTTGGTAACAAATAGGGCGAGGAAAAAAGGTCCGCTATGAATACTTGTCCGGACCCACTCTTTTTTCTGAAAGAAAATATCGGTTTTGTCTTTTTCCTTCAGAAGCGACTTTAAGTGTCGTCCTATTAGAGGGTTTTCATACACTACCAACTTCGTGATCAAACGGCTTAATGCAGATCACAAAGAGAAGCCGCGTCGTGTCTAAACGACACAAACTATTCTCTGGCAAATAAACTCCATTAAATTCAGGGGCCTTGAGGAAAATGTGGGGGACAAGTTAACGATGCGACACCATTAGGCAAATGGAAAGCACAACTAAGATCATCCCATGATACATCACAAACCATTTATTTATTAAACGAGTGTTTTAAATGAAATATTGAAACAAGAAACAATGGAGAATTATAGAAATCTGTTAGATTAATTATGTTACGTCGAATGAAAATGGGAGACGGGACCGGGGTTCGAACCCGGGACCTTGAGCTCAGCGCGCTCATGCGCCTACCGACTGCGCCATCACGTTCGCCTCTCGGGCCCGTCTACTATTCTACCCAAATAAAGTACTTCCTAAGGGAGTTGCCTCAGATGAGGAGTTTAGTCTCTACGAGACCACTTCAGAGATCTTTGGGTTTCACAAGTTGAATGAGAATGGTAGACGGGCTCGGGTGGCGAACGGGATGGCGCAGTCGGTAGGCGCATGAGCGCGCTAAACTCGAAGTCCCGGGTTCGAACCTTGGTCCCGTCTCACCATTTTCATTCGACGTAACATAACGGAGAATTACTTTGAGTTCCGAAGGTTTCAATACAAGTAATCACCATTCGGAGTTATTCTCTTCAACTGTGTGGGATGATTCCACTTGAAATGATAACACAATCTTCTCTGATACGTATTGTGACACAGAAGGAGATAGAAATCGCCATTCAGTCAATGAGGTGATTTCGCAGAGTACTTTTCTTCAATCGCCAAGTGTTCTCTTTTCCTTCAATGTAACTATTTTTTCCGCTAAAAAATCTTTTTCATCTACTTTTTTTCCACCTCCTTTAGAGTATTTATTTGTTTCCTCGTGTTTTAAAGTCAGTTTACGTAATTAGTGGGTATATTTTGCTGGGGGTCAATGACATTACTTGTCAGAAGACATCGATGTACTGAAGCGAGCGACTCGTCTCTACGAAAGAAGGTATGTCATTCCTTGCGATTAACTAACATACTGTATGATAATAGGAGTGTTTACTTTTATTTAGCTAAACTATTGTACTGAACTGAACAATCTGACTTTCTCTATCTGTTAGTTGTAGGCAACTTTCCCTCAGTTTTTTACTTAACATTAACGATGTACGCAGGATGTCAGGTAAGTACCGAATAGTAATAAGCATTGGAGCATCACACGTACAATCTTTACAAATATTGCTTCATCAGACGCATCAGAGCTGTCTTTAGTCAGAACTCGAGTTGTTCTATACACTTTTGATCCGTCGCTCCAACAAAGGGCGGAGTTCGGCGAAATGTTGACTGATGAATTATACTAATTTGTCATATTGAATTAATAGATACGCGATAGGCTTATTTTCATCAAAAGATTATATTATTTCAAACTGGAAAAGGTTATAGTATAAATCTTTATTTTTTTAATAGTGTTTTTAATATGTGTAATATAATATGATAAAATGTTCACGTTGCAATGTATGACGGGGTAATTTTGAACAAAATTCTATTTTTTATCTATGGACATGCCGCATCAAACGGACGCAGACATTTAGACATAACATATTTATAACACAAAATTGAGCTTCTCCACGATGAAAGAAAATTTTGATGATTAATGAATGATCAACTGGCCAGTTGAAGAGTTTCCTTTCTCTTTTCTGACCTTCCTTGGTCACCTCTTGTTCTTTTCGATCCCGACGCCATTGATGCTAGGGTATCTTTCATTTTCTTCTTCCCCCAAGGGATTTACATCAAGTAAGTGCGTGTCTGGCAAACACGCGGCCCAGAGCTGAGTCTGGCATTGCTTCCACTTACTTGTGAAAGGTTCCTTCCTTTCTCTTTTCTGACCTTCCTTGGTCACCTCTTGTTCTTTTCGATCCCGACGCCATTGAAGCTAGGGTATCTTTCATTTTCCTCTTCCCCCAAGGGATTTATATCTAGTAAGTGCGTGTCTGGCAAACACGGGGCCCTGAGCTGTGTTTGGCATTGCTTCCACTTGTGCGAGGTTTCTTCCTTTCTCTTTTCTGGCCTTCCTTGGTCACCTCTTGTTCTTTTCGATCCCGACGCCATTGAAGCTAGGGTATCTTTCATTTTCCTCTTCCCCCAAGGGATTTATATCTAGTAAGTGCGTGTCTGGCAAACACGGGGCCCTGAGCTGTGTTTGGCATTGCTTCCACTTGTGCGAGGTTTCTTCCTTTCTCTTTTCTGGCCTTCCTTGGTCACCTCTTGTTCTTTTCGATCCCGACACCATTGAAGCTAGGGTATCTTTCATTTTCCTCTTCCCCCAAGGGATTTACATCTAGTAAGTGCGTGTCTGGCAAACACGGGGCCCCGAGCTGTGTTTGGCATTGCTTCCACTTGTGCGAGGTTTCTTCCTTTCTCTTTTCTGACCTTCCTTGGTCACCTCTTGTTCTTTTCGATCCCGACGCCATTGGGGCTAGAGTATCTTTCATTTTCCTCTTACTTCCTCTTCTTTTTTTTAATTGATGTTTTTAGTAACGTCTTGAGATATATTGGGATTTGAGTTTTGAGTTGTAATTCAGAAGGGTTTTTAGTGGGTATGGTGGAGTCATTCGGCGAGTCCTACACGCGAGGAGAGTCATGTTGGCTCTCCCTAGTGCGTAACTGCATTTTCCCTACCTGTACAAGTTTTAAGGGTTGTAATGACCTCGATGTTGACGAGCCCTATGCCCCACAAAAAAAGAGTACTCATGTATATTATATGCTTTTAGACAATGTACAAAGAACTACGGATAGAATATAAAATGAGAAGCACTGATGCAACTAATAGTGCAACGTAATGGCGCATGTTTGCAGATTTTTACGAAAATATCAATCATACGATATGAAAGAGGAGTTTACGTTATTCCTTTTTATTTCTTGTGAGTTCCTCATTTTACTTGAGAGTTGGTTTAAATATTTATAGGGAATCAAAAATTTCCAATCACATATTTTTTTCTTGTTATAGTCATTTTAAAATAATGTAAAATATTTTAAAATATATCATTGTCAGTTCAGCGTTGAAAGTTTCAATACTACAAAAACTTTGAACACATTTTCATGACTTTTTTGAATTCAATATAATTCGGTGAAGACCTTTGCTCACTAATTAATTAATTAATCAATTCAAAAATCAATAAATGAAACTATACGTTAGAAACAACAGAAAAAGATAAATATTGTTAATTGTAAATAAAGATGCACAAACTTATTTCCCTTGAGTTTTCGCATCACGACAATTGTTGGTTTTCGGAAAGCCATTTGACGAATAAATCACACATTGAAATAGAACAAACGAAATGAACCTTAGTATATATTATTTTCCTTGACTCACACTTGTGTTAAATTATAAAATGCTTTTAAAACTAGTGTATCCAATAAGTTTATTTCGGCACAGTTCCTATGTACAGATTACAACTTCAATCATTAATGATGTAAATAAGAATTGTATTATGTTGGAGGCATAAATTGTCAGAAACACCCACCTGTGTTGATTCACGTGTCACGTTCTTGTGTTTTGCAGTTCTTGCTAGAGGTTGTCAATGTATACCATCATCGTTTACAATATTACGCAAATGTTCCTGAATATTTTAGATTCTTTTCTATGTCACCGGGCGGAACATATCTCAAGAGAATCTACTTTAGAGCATTAAGAGATGTGTCGGCGATATCCTATTGTTTCATCCTTTTCCTTTGGGATATTACATAATTTAAAAAATACAACAAGATCATGACACATTTTATTTAAAACAAAAACTTTGTTTCTGACAACTTGAGTAGTAACAAATGACAGCTCTGACGCGTCTGACCGTGTACATTTAAGAAATATTCGTATAGAATTTTACTTGAGTTATGAGATGCTCTATTTTGCACTATCGTATACTATACATAAGTATTCTGATATTCTACTTACATGAGAAAGTTTCCTACAACCAGTAGAGGGGGCACAAAAGGCCTCACAATTAAGTACATCATTTAAGTAGTTCAAGTAGCACCGGACAAACCCGTTATTTTGTGGTCTACGGGTGTAACCACCAGCGAGCATGGCGAGTATCGTTGTAATAAGGTTGAAGGAGTCAATAAGATTATTGAATCGATTAATTGGTGAATGTGCAGGGTCGGGTGTATTTAGGAAATCGATGTTGAAATCACCACATATAACGGTAGATTTAGTAGATTTATGTGTGATATGATTTAAACCAAATTCGAAGTTCCGAAAAAATGTGTCAAGATCTGTTTGAGGTCTATAAATACACAAAACAATAATACTGATGTCGGTCAGATTAACTGCAAAAAATTCGAACACACTATCTACGCAGAAATTCACGTAGCCAGGCAGATCCTTCTACATATATTATATTTCCTTCTTAAATTTCAGATGAATAACGAGTTAATGTAGCGAGGACAGCTAATCAAGAACAGTTGAATAATTTTAAAATGGGTACTGATGCATTTGTTTTCATAAAACATATTCTCACAAAGAAAATATTAAAATATTTTCAATACATGTAAAATTTTGAACGATGGATGTGTATAACCTCTTATATCCAATCGAAAATTCTTTTTTGCAAATTGTTTTACGTAATAAAACTATAAGTACTTTTCAATGGCGACAAATTATGCCCTGTTTCGATTGCTAAACGTTTAATTTATTGCCAGAAATTGGAATTTTTTAGCTGATTAATTATTTCTCTAAAACATGGAAAAAGGAAGACCAGTGTCGCTAGGACGAGAATTTGAACTATTATAGATGTAGTATCTCAAGGTCAGTACTGAATAGTCGGAGTTTCATCCCCAATTCAAGGGTTAGTCAAAAGTCAAACTATCCCCGAACAGACCCTGAAGTTGACCAAGAGGTTCCCGGACGGTAGAGCTCCGTAATTCCTTGACCTCGGCACTTGGAGGAGGAGATGAGATCAGTATCTCGCTCCGACTGGTTTGACCTTACGATATACCCTGGTTGAGTAGACCTGAGAGTCAGTCTGGCAGTTGAGGTGTGATGAAAAATCCCCACCTCATCGAGGAACGAACCCTGTACATCCAGCCTGGAACACAGCGCTCTAAACATTTTGCCACGCTGATACTGACCCGGATGAAGTGTGTCTACGTGGAAATGGTGTACAAATGTGGATAGCCAACGGGTGGTGTAGTGGTTAATATCCTTGCAACCAAAACAAGGGTCCCGTGTTCGATTTCCGGCTCGGATTCATTTTCACCTGACTAAATGCTATCACATATCTTCTCCACGTGTAGAGTACTCGAAAGAAATATAAGGAATTCTGACACTATACTCGAGAGAATAATCAACCCGGACATTTTGAAGAGTGTATTTTTCGTTTTATACCAAACATCCACCACTCGACTCTCTGAGGGTAACCTAAGAAAAGGTGGCAGAAAAGCGTCCGAATAAGGAAATATCTAGGGTCTTCCTCCAGTCGAATTTAACATTTGTGTATTTCGAAACAAAGATGTTATGGCGAGGTGAAGTCAGTACACCAGTAATTTGGTGTGGCAGTGAATGCGGTAAAACGTCTAAAGTCAGACATTCTATAATCCGACCTTCTTGACTACGACCGTGTATCATAAATTTATTATTTTCAATTAGTTTTTATGACACTTTCGTGACGTTTGCCATATTTCAAGACCGTTACTTCCAATGCTTTGATTAAAAGTTGATCAGTTTCATGAGTTCGTTTTGCTTTTAATGTAAGTGATAAACATACATGATATAGATATAGTGATAACACTTGTTCATTCATTATTAAATCCAGGTTCCAGAAAAACCCTCTGTAGTTCAGAAAAATTTATCATGTTCGGACCGTTCTAGCTTTTACATGTTATACTGTGAGTTGTTGGTGAAGTGCTGTTCGCACTTCAATGAAAATTTTTGTTCAATTGTTTCATTATAAATACTTTTTAAACAAGATTAGAGAACAATTGAAACATTGGGATGTTAAAGAGAACTCTTTTTTATGAATAAATCTTTAATAGTATTCCTAGTTCTCGGATATCTTGGAAGAAAACTTAGGATAACGTACGTCATTAATATTATGACAGCGATTCCTTTATTCGCAGGATGGAGGAGTCAACCCCAAACTCCCCTGGCTTGACGCTTCTGAGTAGCGGAGCCAATGATTATGGCGTCAAATACGAAATAAAAATGGCGGCGCTGTTGATACTGCGAGCACGTCGATTGGACTTTGATGCCTGTCTGTATCGGAATGTGGAAGCAGCTCGGCCTTTTGATGATCTGGTGCTCCGTCTGTCGAAAGGAGACACGACTCACCAGTTTCTGGTGCAGCTGAAGCATGGTGACAAGGCAGATGCATCCACCAATATTCAAGTTAGCGAGTTCATTTATCATTATGTTAAGATCTTTGTGGAACTAATTTAAATGTACCGCTTTGGTGAATCCTGTATTAGATTGCTGAATCAAAGAATTTAGGAACTTCAAAAATTTTGAATATATTTTTCAGGCATTTTGTCCGGAGAATGAGAAAGGAATTGAAAAGGGAGACTTCAATCTCAGAAAATATTTTTCGTTCTTTAAGCAATTTGACGAAATCTACGAAAAGCAGCGTGATGTTGCTTCAAATGATGAAAAATATTTGAGTGAAGTTCCTTTGGAAAGAGTGTGGTATGTGATCCACACTAACAAGGTATATATGTCAATACGTATTTCGTAAGAAGTATGCCATTCAATTATGTTAAATATTAATGCATCTTTCTTCTTCGTAGGTTATAAAATGTTTAGTTGGACATCCTGCTGTGTGTGCTATACCGAACAGATTAATAAAAGAAACTGAAAAGAAACTGGGTTCAGAGGATGCGACAATGTTGGATGAATTGTTTACTACAAATCCACAAAGGAGATTTTTCTTATTTGACGAATCTCAGGAAAAGGTACGTTATTGTCTTTCACATTTTTGTACTTAGAAAAGCTTTATGTTATTACTTGAGTTCACTACATGTTCATAAATGTGAAAATATTCCTATTTTCTATATCTGTAATCACATCAGGAAAATATAAGAAGGGTTAACACCGTCAAGAACGCTGTATTCAAATGGACGAATGATATTTACTCATAAATGAGATTTTACCAATCGCGTGAAGTCAGTGGTGGCTCCAGGCAGGGGACCAATACCCCTCTTGAAATAAAATTGAAACTTTTTCTTTTGTCATTTGTGGGTTTATGGTTAGGTTTTTAAATATTCTTTTTCAAAAAATCACACATTAAATTTTTTAAACATGGATATATGTTGCACAGATTGAACAATAATTAAAAGATTACTTCAAAGGATATTCTGGGCATGTTTCTACATATATGGAAATTAGATCGCCTTTAAGTGGATGAACGACGGACAAAATATTTTCCATGTCAATCCTTGACGAAGTGGACCCTGTTAGCACTTACAAGACTCTGACGTCCGAGTATGGAAGGGATAACCGTAGCACTTGGGTAGGAGGAAATGTTTACTCTCAGGCCTAAGAAGCCTAGATAGTTTGCAGTCTCAAGTAGCAGCCCTACTAGGGAACTTTGAAGGCTATGGGCTAATAGCCTTTAGCCCTCAAGATCTTCAAATATTCAGAGAAAATCGACAAGAAATAGCTGACTGAACTATCTGATGACAAACAAATGCACAAAACAATGGTCATTCTTTGGACAATGGAATGTGAGAACACTGTTTCAGAAGGGAAGATTAGCTCAAGTTCTTAGAGGGATGGATAGTTACAGAATAGATGTTGTAGGATTGAGTGAAGTGAAATGGTATAAAAGTGGTCATATCAAGTTAGGAAATGGATACAGTTTTCTCTTCTCTTGAATGCCTATTGCTGAAGATGATCACGCAGGTGGTGTCGGAATCGTTATGAGAGAAATATTTTCTGACGTGATGGTGGAATGGGAACCTATCTCTGAGCGGATTATAGCTGCCCGATTTAACTCAAAATACAGAAGAATATCAGTAATTCAATACTATGCTCCTACTGAAATTACTAAAGAGAAAGGATATGATGAAATTTTACAGTATGTTAGATAGAACATGTAGGAATATATAAGGTGACACCAATATATTAATGGGAGATTTTATTCCCAGGGTAGGTACCCAAAATGAGGATTTGGAACATGTTATGGGTCAGCACGCACTAGGAGAAAGAAATGTAAATGGCGAAATGCTTATAGAACACTGTTCTAATCATAACATGATATTATTTCTGGCTCATTATTTCCGCAAAGGGATCATCATAAGATAACAAAACTGCATAATGGAGAGTGAAGAACAAAATCACTGCGAATTATTGTTTAACAGTGCCCGGAATTGAGGTCTCCACTTTACGCCTTGTTTATAGATTTTGAAAAATCATTTGACTCCGCTAAACGAGAGGGAATCGGGAGAATATTAGAGACAAGAGGAGTGCGGATTAAAGTCATTAATCTTATAAAAGCGTGCTCTCTACTGTTTAAAATTCGAGCTCTTCACAATGTTGCCTGTTCTGAACCATTTGAGACAGTGTTTGGAGTAAGGCAGGGATGGTTTTTATATCTTCTTCTTTTCTTACTGGTTATGGATGAGGTCAAGAGAAACACCATCCATGACAGAAGAAGGGGAATAGTGGGGGAATTAAATGATAGATTAGAGGATCTTAACTCCGCCGATGACATATTCCTTCTATCAGACTCCTAAGAACATTAACAAGAGAAAGCTGAATCCCTAGAAATCGAGTCCGCAAAATACAATTTAAAGATAAATAGGAGAAAAGCAAAAGAGTTGTGGGTCCAAGCTAGAAACCAAACACCTATATCATTGGTATGTAAAACAATGGAAAGTGTTTAATATTTTACCTATCTTGGTTGCTGAATCTCGAAAGATGGTGGCACAACTCAAGATGTTTGCGCAAGAGTTCAAAAAGCCAGAGTTGCCTTTTCCAAGATAAGAAATGTCTGGCAAGCAACAAACATTAGTATTTTCATGAAAATCAAAATCTTTAATGCATGTATTAAAACTGTACTTCTTAATGGATGTGAAACGTGGATGGTCTCGGTGGAAATCAAAAAGAAATTACAGACATTCGTTAATAGATGTTTACGGTTCATATTGAAAATCTGGTGAAGCAATCAGCAATGAAGAACTGTCGAGAAAAGCAAAACAAATGCATGTGAACACCGAAATATAAAAAAAGGAAATTCAACTGGATTGGGCATACCCTGAGAAAAGGACTGGATGAAATCTGCCCCCTCCCCAATGCTTTTTAATGGAACCCGCATGGATCCAGACCACGTAATGGAACGTACTATTATTCATCCTTGACCTGGTTTAATTTTTTTATGTATATGATACAGTATAATCATTTGCCTCTCCCGAAAGAATAATGTGGAGCCACCTGTGCATGAGGTCTTGTTGGGTTAAATGGAAAGAAAGTGTTAAGTAAAGTATTATGTGTTACGTTTTGTGTGTATTTTCACAGGTCTGGAATTTATTAAAGGACAAAAAAGAAAAGGTTTTGTATCAAAAGAAGTTCCTTCCAAAGCTTTTGGTTTTTTCCGGACAAAAGCACGTCGAAGACCTAAATGAATTAATTATGGAGGAGATAAATAAAGCGTGTGGGGGTGCACTTTTAGCAGAACAAAAGAAAAGCATTTTAGATAACTTATTCGAGGTAAGTTTCGGGTGCTAGAAGATTGGGTTTAAAAAAAAAACTATCTTAGAATTTGACACTTTTAAGAATGAGAGAGAGACACATCCGTACAACGTCCTAACTTTACAAAAGTAAAAAATGTCAAATTTAATGCAAAACATTTTATTGCATGTACCAATTTTAGTTTCTCCTTTTGCAGCAAGAATAAGCATATGTGATGAACTTGTATTTATGTGCAGTCATATCTCTGTTTATCTGGAAGATCCCGATATCTATGGATTAAACTAATCGTTATAGTTTATACATTTTTACATGTGTTTTCCTTTCCACTCCACCCATGAGTGTTCTAGGGCTTTCCCCCGCACCTCCACCACAATGGTGGTCTAACTTTGACATAACATCGGAAGTGTGTCTATTCATTTCAGCATCTCATGTGGAACGAACCCACTCGCCGGGAGCAACGGCGCTCGAATTTTCGCTTCTCATACAACGGCGGTAGCGTGACTGCACCATTTCATTAAAATACCTGCAGGTTCTAAATTTTTCATCTAAATTTTACAATTTTAAGTTATTTTTATCTTTGTTAGATGCACAAAACCAAGAAACCTATTAAATTTAATGACGTTTTTTTTTCTCTTACTCTCTTAAATTCAAGTATATTAGCACTTCATTTTCTAATAACTTTTTTTAAATTTAGCTTAACCTATGCTGTCTGGGACTTTTTTGAAAAACTCGTTTGAGGCAAACAATATTGCCAGTCACACTTGTCGTGGCCAATTTTAACCGTTTAAGCAGCATACGCGGATATATAGAAGATTTTTTGCGGACTTGATCATCATTAATATTGCAAGATGAATTCTTCCCCGATTTTATTAACATATATTGTCAAAAACCATTTTCTATCTTTTTTTCACTCATTTTTGTATAAATCTTAGTTTTTTGTATTCTTGGACGTATAAAATATATCCTTGCCGAATTGCGTCATGATCGGAACTGTGGTTTATTCGTGAAATAGTATCTAGCAGACGATCTTTTTTACTCATCATTTTTATATTTGTATTAATTATGTATTTTAAATTAACCCGTCAGTAGTACATTTTATAAATAATTAAACTAAATAAAGATCCAAACGCGGAGTCAGCGCGGCTCAGTGGGTAGAGCACTGAGTTCTAGGCTGGATGGCCGGGGATCGATCCCCGGTGAGGTGGGGATTTTCATCACTCCTCAACATCCAGACTAGTCCAGGTCTACTCAGCCTGCTATAAAATGAGTAACCGGATCTATCCTGAGGTCTCACCAGTCGGAGCGAGATGCTAACCACATCTCCTTCTCGTTACAAAGTCAAGAAATTGCGCGGACTCTACCCTCCACGAAAGCCAAAGCCTTTAGATTTAGTAGTACCAGATAAGAAGAAGAATGATCCAAAAGTGTTTAAAAGTTTGATTGCTGTTTATGTTAGAATACTTCAACGCGCGTGTGAAATTAGATAGCAGTGATACTAGGAGTTTATTTATGGTGCTCTACCAACTAGTTTCCT
This sequence comes from Laupala kohalensis, assembly GCA_002313205.1. Lineage (NCBI taxonomy): Eukaryota > Metazoa > Arthropoda > Insecta > Orthoptera > Trigonidiidae > Laupala > Laupala kohalensis. The sequence goes on along the minus strand of NNCF01125812.1, from coordinate 44,584 downwards.
AAACTTTTGTATATTTACTCACCTTTTCCAGGATAACTTATACGTTATCGTAATGTCTAAAGATGAAAGAAACAGGGAATGAAATCATCGCAACGCATTTTGTTAAATGTACCAAGATATTCTGAAAAGAAATTTCAGTTGTTGGGAAACCCCAAAACAATTGTTCTTGCCAAAACGTGAAGACAATTTTTTTTCTGTATTTGAAAATTGAATACATCACGTCTTATTCAATTGTTCAACAGGAAGTGGAGTCATGGGCGAAAGACCGAGAACCATGGACAGAGAAAAAGGAAGTTTGGGTGGAAGAGAAGAAGAAGAAGAAAGAGGTGAAGGTGGGGCGTCCTCTTCGCTCCGACTCCGGTCTCTTGGAGCGGGCAATAGGAGCGGAGCTGAGACGTCGCGCGCGGGAAGCGACGGGCAGCGGGTCTCTGTTGTTCCCAGACATTCATTGTGAAGAACTTCTACAAATTCTTTGTCAACATGAACATCTGCGCATCAATGTGCCTGGAGTACCTTCTGGTCTTCGGGCGACCAAACTCATACAGGTGAACGAGAATAAAAAACCCGCCTAAACCTTTTTCATCTCTAAGAATTTTGTACTAATTGTGTGTGTATGTGGGAGAGTGGCAGATCTAGACCGCAGTCAAGGGGGACTGAGAGAAAAAGGATCTGGGGAGCATATATGTTTTTACAACACAAAATTTATAAATATTTTCTTTCCAATAAAATATGTCAACACATCAAATAATCAACAATTAACTATATTAAATGGTAATTAAATTTACAAAATGTTTAAAGTGGGAAAGTTTACTTTTCTCTGTATCTAATGTTGCTATACCTCTCCCCAATAGGTCCTGAACTCTCAAGAGATAAAGGCATACTATAACCCTATCAGCACTTTTACATAGATCTGCCCCTGTGTGCGAGGGGAGAGGGAGGATTTTTCCCTTACTTTCCTTTTCTTACTGATTCTCGAAATGAATTCGTATTTGCAGGTTCTTGACAAACAAGATGGAAAATACTTTAACCAGTGGTTGTACATTAATGAACAAATAGTGACCGATTTCCCGATGGCTCTTTTATCATTTGCCAGCATCAGAACTAGTGTAATTGTCTTTGATATTTGTCAGAAGACAGAAAATAGCGAGTTAGCGGTACGTTTTTCTTAATTTCTCTATGAATAAAAAATTGAATGTCATGAATCATGACGAGTTTGGCTTTCGGTTATCCGAAAATAAATAATCATGAATACATCCAAAATTTGCTTTCTCAAATATTTCTTAGTTTTACATTCTCGCTAAGACGGACAAAATAATTCTTATAACGGAAAAAATGATCTTCGTATTTAAATGCATGTTTGTTTAGAATGAAATGTCTGTTCGAGCTTTGGGCTTTAATGGAGAAAATATCTGTCAGAGAATAATCCGTAAAAAAGTTTGCCGTAAAATTTGTTTTTTGGATGGATTGACTTTTCCCATTTCTTCATTGACTGACTAATTACCTTACACATTTTTGCAGAATCTTCTTAATATGCTTTGTGACCGAGATGCTATAAAGCTGATAACATTTGATTCATCAATGGACAAGTTCTTACGTACCCCATTCACTGTGTCTGAAGAATGGAAATGGGATCAACTTACAGAATTAAGTCAAGATACAATCAAGCTACGGCAAATAGATTTTCAGGTGAGATAGGTTGTATTAATATAAAGAAGATGTGTTATTTGAACAAATGAGCTGAATTTATGATAATGAAAATGACTACTGGTTACATTTTCAAAATCCGGACAAATTTCAACATCCGCCACATTTTTCTATCGCCAGAGGTTGTTATTGTCCCTCTGCAGTTTTTATTGTGTCTATTTAAATGTCGCAATCTCATAAAGGATAAGATGCTTAAACGCAGGGCAGAGTTACAATATACGATAAAATGGACTACGATCATCGGAGGCATCGCGCTGGACACTTTGCAACACTTTTCTGTCTTGAAATACTCGAACCCCATAGTTTATAATCTGTTGAAATATTCGGCTTTAGAACTGTTTGTCACACAAAAGACTGCATTTTGGAGTCCTAGAAAGAGATTAAGAGTTGATTTAAAGGAATCTCCCATACATTTTTGTTCAAATAACAAAGAAACGGTCACAGTCGAATTTTGTATGAAAGTTATTTCCGGTGTTCAGAGGCCGTGAGTGGAAACACCGTAAATTTTTGTCTGCAGAACAGTGCACTGGCCCACGCGATTCATTCGGAACTAAACTCTACTTCAGATCATTTTGCTCTGATATGTTTTAAGGATTTTGGCCTCCAAACAACCCCGATTTCAATCTCTTGGTTTACTAGTATGGAGCGTAGTTTAAAGGGTCTCCGTCGGACCTCGACATCGCAATGCGAGACGAATCACCCCTCCTCGGTTCACTCGTTATGTCATTCTAGTGTCGCTCTCAACCATTCGGCAGAATGCTCCCTCTTCATACAGATAGTTGGGACCGCTCCTCCATTTAAAGGGGAATACATTGACTTGTTGTGCTCAAAAGAGATCACACATGTATCAAGTAAAAGGATATTACTTAATATTTCATACTTTGCTGTTAAATGTTTGTTTAAAGAAAAAATTAATGTAGTTTTTGTTGATGGATTTTGTTGATGCACTCTGTATACACTAAACCACAATTGTAGTTTTTTTACCTAGCGAAAGTGTCTAGATCCCTCTGTTTTGAATTCATATATTTAAAAAATCTTTGTTTTTTTCTTCACTACTTTCATTTTGATGCCATCATTTCACCAGGACAAAATAAATAACTGCACATCCCTCTAGCTATGAACATATAATGAATAAATATGTAAGAATTAAGAATATACATATTCAGCTACGACATACATGGTATTTTTTTTTAAATTATTGTAAAGTTTTATACAAATTTCTAGCTCCTTTGCATTTTGTGAGAAATTTCAAGCTAATTCGATCTCCTTCAACTGGACTCTACAAATACTATTAAATATTGTTATTGTTAAATATTACTGTTAAATATTATTCGTATAATAAATAAACATAATAATATTTAATAAAATAAGATAATTATGTACTATTTAACATATTATACGAAGGATATTTGCGAAAAACTTTACCTATAATACACTGTTTTATTTGGAGGTACTCTTGGAAACTCCTTCCAAAGAAGTGTTTTATAACCCTGTCTTTTTTATAGGGACACCAGACGACTCTTCAAAGTCTGCTAAGTGCATGGCCTGAACTATGTGATCATGTTGACGGAGAACTAATAACCTCTTTGTGGAAGAATCATTCGCCGCAGCTGGGTTCAGCGCCGCCATCTGTTGCTGAAGGGGGTAACCTTGTTAGGCGTACCCTCCGCCACCAGAGTGCACTAAAGGAAAACGACGTCTTCAACATTTTGCAGCAAATCGGATCAAATGAGAAACTTGCTCTCAGCGGTTTCTTTAAGAAACAAATTCAGGAACTAAGAGAGAAACGGAAAAATCAAAAAGACATTTCAAAGAAATCGGATATGAAAAAACCACAAAAGAACGACGAAATTTTGATTCCAGAACAGTTTCAAACATTAAAGAACACTTTTTTAATAGATACTGACTCCGTAAAGTTTTCAGATGAAAACAGTGACTGGAATGAAGGGTAAGAGATTGTTCAAATATCTTCTCCTAAGACATGATATATTTGGATATTTTTTTTAATATTGTTTTTTTAATATCCTATTATGTTTATCTCGTATTCGATGCAATAATATTGCCGGTTTGGGTATGGTCTATTTTCTGGAGTGGCCACGAAAAGCCATTGGATGCGCACGCCTGAGGGGAGTATGTAAATGGGTAGGAAGGGTTATGAATATTTTCGAATAATTGAATGACACCCGTTCGTTTGTTCTGAATATTGACACAGTTATCTATAATTGTAATAAACATTTTTATGTGTATTTTCTTCTCCGTTTGAAATCTTATATTATATTTTTATGATTAAATATTCCCTCCGATTGGAATGTGGTGAATGACATCACAATTTACGGGAGCAGTTACGGGGATCGCGCACCTGCGGTAATGCCCAGTTGCGGGCCAATTAGGGCGGAGCGTCCACACCGCCGCCAACATCACCACCGGGTCCAGAAGGCGAGCTGCCGATGCCACGAACGGCACTCTAGCAGTTGTCATGATACCGCGATGTGTTCCTGATGAACATTCGGCAAGCTGGTAGCATAACATTGTATGATTGATCTAGTTATGTTGTGTTTTTGTACATTAAAGTACAGTTGCCAAAATCTCGAAGGTATTTTTCTTGTTATTCTTTGAGAACACAGCGAGTTGCTTTAAGAAAAAGATTGGAGCGTTTACTGGAGCAACTCTTCCGTATGTGCGCGGTGCCCCTAAGTCGAAAAGGGGTATCATTATATATACATTTGTTTGGTTGTCTTTTATGCGTTCCTATACCATTCATCCGATTGTGATGATAATTATGATAAAACTATCATTCTTGGACACACTGCCATTAAAAAGCGTATCTACGTATCTGGATATTTTTAGCTCTTTTGCCTGGCATTATCCAAGGTTCTTGTTTTATAATCTAAATTCATATTTTAGTTATATATCTGGACTTTCGTAATATTAAATTTCCAGGTTTATTAATTTCAACAATAACTCGAAGAAAAATTACAAAAATACACGCACTCAGATTTTAATCGATTCTATTAATCTGTATGAAGCACATTCATTTATTGAAATGACTCGTGCATCATCTATTGTAGAATAGTTGTACTGTCAGAAATCTTGGTGAACGTGAGCACAACTACTTTTCAAAGTTTCATCACAATTGGATGAATGGTATAGAAACGCATGAAGGACACACAAACGAACGAACATTCATTTTTATATACAAAGACAGGGCTTCACATACTTTTGCTNGTTATTTTTTTCTTCTCAAAGATATGGTGCTATGTAACTGAAATAAATAAAAATTATCCTATACAACATTTGACTTTATGGAATGACATTTGATTGCAATTTCACTTATTTATCCTAAAATAATATTTTAATTGCTTTGTATTTACTGGTAAGGGGTTAAATATCAAAATGATGACACTCTTCATGAAAATGTTTCTCGTGGATCTAAATTACTCCAAAATATTTGCTCTCTAATTTTAGTCAGAATCTTTCATTCAGTTTCAACTAAAATAATTTCTTATTTTCAGATGGAGAGTTCTCTCTCATGAAGGTGAGAACACCACAGAAGACGAAAGTAAGTTTCATTTCCTTTGCAAAGAAAATCAACAATACACCGTCCACTGGATAGAAAACACTATTAATGGACTCATTTGGAGAGATTCAAGAAGTGAGTATATCATAAGAGTGATACGTCAGTCTACAACTTCAGTTAACTGAACACAGCATATGTCATTAAACCCAGAGTGCTTCAATAACATTGGAGAAGTACATAATATTTTTCTAATGTCTTACAGTCTTGATGTAATTTTGTAGGAAAATAGATCGAGTTTTTATTTTATTTTAATTTACAGAAGTTGAATGATACTTGCATTGTTGGCTTGACAGACATCCTATCAAAAGTCAATTTCTTGTTTAAACAGTCGGAGCATGTCAGGTGAAAATTCTGAAAAACTGTGGTGAGGATTCTTGTTCTTAGCTCAACAAGTGAGTCTGGAAAGGTTGGTCTTAATGCTATAACTTTGATGCAATCTCAAAAGTTAGAATCAAGATATGTCTGCTGTTGTTACTTTGGTATTGCTGCACCTTGCTCAATCAATTTACCTTGAAGTCAGTTAATTTCGAAATCACGGCCTAATTCCAATTACGGTTTTTAACAGGTTAATTACGAAATATGCCTGTCAGGGGGATATTTGTCATACTTCTTTATCTCCTCTGTTTGCTTTTCAGCGTTAGGTCATCCATTTCAAGTATTCCATTCTTATCGATCGCCTTGCACTGTACATCTTGTGTTGTCAATCATCTTTTTCTACATAATTCTTCTGTTTAAGATGATCAGTCCACTTTAAACCGTTTTCTTTCAGGGTTTGTGCAAATGGAGTTTGCTTAACTTCTTCTCAGATTTGTGAGTTTCTTTTAATTCTCCCTNTTTGCAGAAAAGCTTGATTTCTTAAGGAGTTAGTCTACTTCCCATTCTTTTAGTGACGGGTAGACTTTATGTAACTTATATATGAGACTTCAGGTACACGACACTAAATATTTGTNCCCATTCTTTTAGTGACGGGTAGACTTTATGTAACTTATATAAGATACTTCAGGTACACGACACTAAATATTTGTAATTTTGGTTCTTTTTTCTATTCTCATGATCGGTAAATTATTGTAAATTTATTATAAATTTTGTTGGTCCTTTCAATTTAATTATTTTTTGGGTATTATTGTATATGTATTTATAGATCGATACGTTTTCTCTTATATCGTCGTCCGAAAATTTTTTAATATCCTTTCTCTCTTTTCCTAGATGCTTAACTTCGTTTCTGCTTGAATTTATTTTTATTCTTCAATCTTGTAGAGCATTTTCACACTATTAATGCCACTTATATTTTCATTGATGGCGATTATCATCATATTATCAGTGTACACCAAAGACTATCCATCATGAGTGTCCCCTAAAATTTTCCAGTTTGTTTTCCTTTTCTCTTGTATTATTTTATCCATGAAAATTACTAAGTCATATAGCAGTGTGCGGCAAATAAATTACTTCTAGTTGGAATAAATTTTACTTATTGAATCATCTCTAGTGTAATAACTTGTTTAGTGGTTATATTGATACTTACTTTAAATGAATTACTCTGCATTAAGTGATTTTCTGGATAACAGTACTTAATCTGCTTCTAGTTTTGTGTAGCCAGCAAATGACGCAAAATATTACCATATGACGCATGCGGATCGTAACTTTAAGCGGTGATGATATACTAAACGACATAGCTCAATAAATTTACATTCATTTGTATAATAAATGGATGGATAAAATTTAAATTGTAAATTGTGAATAGTTCAAAAAAAACTGAAAGGTATCTATCATATTAATTTACTTATTGGTATAAATTAAGATAGTATATTTCCCAATATTGATTTGTACTGGCATTTTACCCTCTAAACCTTAATTATTTATGAATGTTAAGACTCTAGATCTGATCCGATAGTGATAGACGTCCCATATTTATTTTTTTGAAACATTTTCCCGGAGATATACATACGGTACATAGTAAGAGAAGGGTCATATCGGCGTACCTCCTTCCGCGCTAATTCTTCAAGTTCAACATATGGCGCACAATTCTACATGTCTCCAAAATGACCGATTTCTGCGAATTATTAATTACTGGTGTCGAATGTAGTACTACTTTTTTCCAGATGCTTTTTAAGATTTTTAGTAACTAAATCATATGCTTTGGTAACTATAGGATTATCATGGAAGTTTGTATATTTCTTTTTAAGTCTGTGCATTCTATTGAGAGAGGGGTACATTAAGATAATATTCAATTCAGCTTTATTGATATTGTGGTCTCTTTGGTGGGTGACAGCAAATGGGATTAAACGTTGTTTTTTTGTATGACTTAGATATCAGTTTTGTTGGCCGGGATTATATTGTTGGCGTGGACTGGGATGTTAATATTATTAATATTTAGATTTCAGCTAACACTAAATTAAAACTGGTAAGCATTAATGCACAAAGTTTGTTCGGAAAGTAAGATCCATGTATTAATGAAAAATCAAATTTTTAGTAATTAACGATTTTCCTTTAGTAATTC
>NNCF01125812.1:17026-31174 GCA_002313205.1 Laupala kohalensis | reverse complement strand
TATATATATATATATATATATATATATATATATATATATATATATATATATATATATATTCTAACGTACCCAAATAACAATAAAGTGGTGGGAAAAAATAAAATTATGTTGGGTATTGGTTATGATAATTATAATAAATAAAAAAATAAGGTTCGGAACTTCTGATGTGAATTACCAACGTATATTCTGATAGTAGTACATAAAACAGTTAACATTTATAATAATTACAAATTTCAAGTGATCCCCACAAAAATCAAAAGAACAAATGCAAAAACTCTTTTTTCAACAAATTGCGTCACGTTATTTACAGCTCACAAATCATGGATCGTGCAATTACACTTGAAATTAACACCCTAAAATTGAATACAAAAAAATACAATGTTCAAAAATTAAGCACGAAATGAGCTATGACTATTTCTCTCTCTTGACGTTTTATTAAAAGTTCATTAATTTGCTTTATTTTATACTCTTCTTTCTTCTCGGAATGATTCCCAAAATAAATTACAGTTAATTCGGAAAAATAACTATTTCAATGCAATTTTCTCCTCTGCAAGATACTTATTGGCATCGAATTACAGAAATGAATTTACAATCCCTAGTTCACGAAACACTCTGGAACAATGTTCGTCTCACAGAGACGTATACTCACAACAGCGAATAATTCTTCCGAAATCGTCGTGCGATCTCACCAGCTCGAAAATACCTCTCGTTCTCGACAGGCTGCCCCAGCTGTGTCGTCTGATGACCTTGAATCGGTGGCGTACTACCAAGCTTCCACACCACGTGGCCTCGTCCGCTCTGCTTTCCCCTCGAAAACTGGCGTCAAATTGTTCGGATTCGAACTAATGCTTCCGATAGCATGTTGTAGCTTCACTTGGAGCTCTTTATCAANGCTGCTGTTCTACGTGCTCCTAAAACCCACACGTCACCAATTACATAAAGCGAACCGACTCTTCCTAGTTATCACGAACAAAATGAGAACGTTATCTTCGGCTTTCATCCTGAACACTACCCCCCACTCTCTCTTTATGCCTCGTGCATTTCGCCAATCTGATCGCTTCCCTATAATTCACTTCAGTAGCTCAGCCAGGTTCTTTCATGATTTTCAGGTCTTCTAGTATTTCAATCCAAAAATCTCCGTCGCATCGTAACATGCTTAGAATACACCCCTCACGGTGCTACTTTCAAACGGATGTTCTATGTATTTCGTTCTAACTCGGCCGTTACTTCTCCCATGAAATTCTAATTAATTCTAATTGATTCTCTAACGAATCTGGATCGTTAGAATATATATNTTTAAGTTAAAAAATATATATATTTCGTAGTTCTTTGTAGCAACAACATTATTCTCAACAGCATGAATGAAACCATCAGTCTAAATATAGACCCATCTCTGAGCCTAAGCGTCAATGCTTCTTTCTTGGTAATGTTGAGAGATCTGCCATGGAAAAATTTTGGTTTTCATTCTAGTGTCCTTTCACTGATTGTGGTGATATCTAATTAAGATGTCATCATACAGATTGAGAGGAGAGAAATCTGTGTCTGACACACATTGCAATGTCAATGTTGCGGTCCTTGAGAGGAAATACTCGCTCATAGTTGTAAATTGCTAATTGCCGCAAGACTGAATGCCTATGGTCCCCACCGGTGACTCAGGTGGTAGTGATGTCGCTTATCACCGAGTCATCCCGGTGGGGCAGAAAATTTGTAGTTTTTCACATTATTATCCCAGTTCACGTAGCTGTAACTGCTGAAAAGCAAACCTTCTTTCACTATCCTACTCCTCCTAGTATCAATAATTCTAACTATTACAATCTTCGTCTACTATCCCCTCCACGTGGGCAAAGTTGTTGGTAAACCCAGATAACTGGCCCACCTACTAACACTAGCGTGTACCACTCAACTCATAACTCCTATCGCTCTATGTAGATGAACTTCAATAGCACGCTACATTTCCCATTTACAAATACTACAATAGAATGCCTATGAGACCTCATTTGTCTTTCCTTAAGATTTAGTGATTGTACGGCTGAGGGAGGGTTGTGAATTCCCAATTTCATTCAGGTTTTACGTACAAAAGTTTTGACATTATTTAAATTTTTTGGGGACAATGCCATTATTTCGGAGAAATTTTTAAGGGTGGTAGACAATATGTATTTATTCTTTTGTTGTTGGAAATGAGATCTATTTCTATAATTTTCCGGAGGCGAAACATAAACAGCATTTCTAATTTTTGTTTACTGACTTTCTTGTTCAGTGCCGATGTTTGTTTGATCCCTTGGTATTTGAAGGTGTCGTCTAAACTGAGATGTTTTAGATTCTCATCATTTTCTAATAATTTAAAGGTGTTTAGCTCATCTTGAATTCCTCGTTTTAATACCTTTAGAGTTGCAGTCTTCTCAAAACCAAATATATCATAATTGACTCTACAAAACATAACTGATAATTAGTCGGTTGGTCAATTCCATATTACTTGTATGCAGTTTAAGATCGTCCATTTACGTCAAATGAATTACACTGTGAAAACGTTCCTTTTTGTTCGTTATTTTGAATTGAAGATCAGTTTTACGTTTCAAGAAGTTGGATAAGGGGTTTATGGCTAGATATTTAAAGGATCTGTGTGTATCCTTTAAAAATGCCTTGCAAAATATGAACTGGTTCCTAAAGCAAAATTCTTCCGAATTTTAAATTAATTTATAGTATTTTCTTGATATTGATGTTACAGACACTTCGCTTACTTTTATTAGTATAGATAAAACACCCAAGAAAACTTTTTTGTGTAGGTACAAACATATTCCTTATCATCAGGCAAAGAGCGATTTGAAGGATCATGCGATGAATGGCGAGAATATGTTGACAAGGAGAAGAATGGGATTCTGTGGCTAAATAAAGATCAAACTCCTCAATTCTCCCACATAACCTATATGGAATACTTTGCAGCTCAATGGATTTTTGAGAACAAGAAGATTCAATTATCAAAAAACATTATCCGTTCTCTTTTGAAAGACAAATCTTCACATCAAGTGAAAACATTTCTGGATTTGATGTTGGCTGAAGGATTGCCTTCGCACGAAGCTGTGATTTTGGGCGAAAAAGTGGTAAGCACTTGCAAAAAAAATAATCTTGTGTCGTGTCTTCTGTTTGGTAGGTTATCTGTTTTTGAAAGTGGAATTTGAAAAGGATTCCGTTTACAAGCTATGTCTCTCAATCACTCTTTTGTAACAAACTAGGGAAAGTATTTTTAGATATGTAAGGTTATAGCTTCTGGAATTTTGTGACGTGTGATAAATGATTTTGCTTGCGTTACGCTGTTTATTGCAATTTAGTTTACTTTCAATCGATGATTTCATTCGAAAAAAGAACTTCCGAAGTAATTTGTTACGAAGAGTTTAAATCCTAGATTTTAAACTTCTACATTTAACACATTCCTTTCCAGTTCTAAGCTTAGAGTCCTTGACGGAGTGCACACTTGTTTGCTTCTCGAGAGTAGAATAGTTTATTCACTTTCTCATAATCATACTTTGTTTGTGACTTATATTTTTACAATAATTTATAAATTTATGTCCCCATTAATTGCTTCTCTATAGAGTTTTCAAACACACGCTTTTCGTGTGACTCAGGTTTCTACGTACTGCATGAATGACCCCGTCTTGAAGTAACTGTATATTATCTATTTCTTAAATGAATTATGTTCTACAAAATTGTGTAAGAATGACCGGTGGCATTTGTATTAAAAAAATCGAATCAAGTATTTATTTATTTCTGACAATGTAAATAACTCTTTGGTTAATGTTTACAGATAAAAACATATATGAGCTATTTAAAACACGTTAAGAAATAAAATAAGTAAAAATTATTTTTAAACACAAGTACCGAGCTAATCTAAGCAATGTACCGAGATGAATAAAACAAGTTTAGATTTTTATAAAGGTAATGGAATGCCAAATGCTAGTACCTACGTACATCTTTCACACCACTAGTAGAGTCTAAAATAAATAAACGTACTTCCTACGCGATCTTGCGGTGAAAAAGAGGGACTACTCGCCTGGAGTCGCCGGCTGCGAGAACCAAGAAACTTTCGGTGGATATAAGTTGGCGAGATGCACGTGTTGGACGCATAGTGTGAAAAGACTCGTACTTGTTAGATCGTGCCGTTTCTGGTCAGAAATTTATTCTTAATGTTTGCGATTCCTTTTCTCTAAAAAGACTGAATATCATTTAGTATTTTATGTTAAATTTTTTGTCTTCATACAGATTGTCGCGAGAAATGTTAATAAAAGTAGATATGAATGAATTTCATATGACTAAGACTGGTTGGTACGTACGGGAGGGATTTATGTAAAGAAACTAGTGGAAGCTGCGCAGAAGCAAGGTTTGATTGTGCGCATGCAGGGGACGCAACCCTCTCCCCTCCCCCACCACGATAATCATCATAGTTCATAGTTATAGTGTGGAGAGGAGAAAGCGAAATTCACCTCCAAAGTGGAAAATCTGCACGAAATGTTTCTTCACTTACCACATCTTACTAACCAACAAAAGTATTTTCTTTACAATTCCCCCAAGAAGGTTTTTGAAAACAAGTAATTCGACATACACTTCATTAAGCAGAAATGATGGTAAGTACATTTAATTTTTTAATTAGGATCTACAAATGAGAAATGTGTATGGAGGAACTAGGATTTGAAACTGCATTAATTTAATCAAAATCTATTTTTATATTTTTCATCTTAGTACATTACTTAGATAAAAGCTGCCTTTAAAACGATTTCTTCTTTATTATATTATTTTATACTTTTAGGATTAGAAATGTATATTTCTTGGTCAAAATAATGAATCTTGCTTAATCGTGATGTTTGAATAATTAAAAAAAAAATGAAATAATTTTTAATTATTTATTTTTTTATATAGCATAAACTTCATTTGAGAAACGACTTTAATGATAAGATAAGGAGATTGTTCGCCAATATAAAGAAATGGCATAGGTTATGCAATTCGTTACTTATTTGTATGAAGGTACGGATTGCATTTCAGAGAACGCTTCCCAAAGTTATACCCCGCCAGTTAATCCGGAATGTTTTTTAAAAAGAGCCATAACAAATTTTTTTTAGTTGTACATAATATTGCACTGTTATATGGATTATGTGTCAAATTTCAGCTCAGTCGGTTGATGGAACTGTTTTGAAATTCAGTTGTAAGATTTTTTTTTTTTTTTTTTTTTTTCCTTGGGGCTTTAGGGCTCGTCAACATCAGAGGTCATTAGAGCCCATTGTAAGATTTGACCCAACATAATTCCTTAACCTACATTGACACTAATGAGTACCTATCTCGTCTGGCGAATGTTCAGGATGATGCTAAATTACGTTTGGAGGCAAAGAGTAGGAAGACAGATGGAGGCGGCAGATCACTCCTTCATCTTGCTGCTGTTTATGGACGAGACACTCTTATTCCGAAGATCATCTTATCAATGGAGGAACCATGGCATCCAGAGGATGAGTTGCTCTGTTGGACACCCCTACAATATGCAGACACGTGTTTACATCTGGCTGTAGCTGAGAAACTTCTGGAAGCTGGCGCCGATTCTCAACAATTAACTGCAGTCATAGAATCAGCTGTCATGGAGCCTAAACTGCCAATAATAGCTGCGCAACAGAATTTAATTCAGGTGTGTACTCGTACAAGCTATAAAATAGGGGGATATCATTTTGGTATTCATTTTTATGGGGTTTTAGGGCTCGTCAACATCATAAGAGCTTTTATTTTGGTATTCAGATATTGGTCAAATGTACTCGTTTAGTCGGAATTAATTTGCCAGATAATCTGAAACGTTTTTTGAAACCAAACTTTTGCAAAGGTTTTAATGAAGTGTTTATGGTACATTCTCGTCTAAGACTGCGAGTAGGTACAAAAATTCTACTAGTATCTCATTGATGTTTGTAGACGTCTCGACATCCATTGACTAGGAGATGACAAAAGCATTACGACTACCTAAAAAGAAACATGTTGGTAACTCTTTATATTTAATTCAGCTTTCTTTTTCACTCATCTGTTTATTGCACGCGGAGTATTCACTTAGTTTTTCCACCATTAACGTTTATTCAGTTTTCTTTATTTAATGTATAATACTAACTTGGTTTTAACTTTCTCAGGTATGATACTAAAAATATTCCTCTTACAGGTAATAAAGGTTATGAAAGCATCGAAAGCTTCAAAGAACATTATTCGATCCTTTGTTTTCATAAATGGGAAGCTTCAGTACAGTGAAAAGAAAGGACAAACAATATTCCACATCTCAGTCAGCGAAGGTCATTGTGAAATGGTGGAATTTTTATTGGACAATGCAGAAAATGTTGATATAGTTGATCGTATGTTGAATACACTACTTTCAACTGCTGCAGAAAAAGGTCATGAAAAAATTGTCAAGTGCCTTTTATCCAGAGGAGCTGATGTGAATAAAACCAACATAGAAGGTGCATCTCCCCTCCATCTCGCTGCCCTAAGACGAAAAGATAACGTCGTTAAAAGATTACTTTCTTTACCTTCAATTAAAGTTAATGGCAAAGATAGCTATTCCAGAACTTCATTAGAATATGCAATAAAAGGAGGTTCAAAACTAATAGTAGAAATGTTACTGTTAAAGGGTGCTTCACTTGAAACAGTTACTAGGACAGGATTTACAGCTATTCACTTGGCTGCGTACTTCGGACACCTAAATATGGTAGAAATGTTTCTCACAGAATTCAAAATGGATGTCAATGTTCGTAATGAGAAGGGCAACACACCATTATCATTTGCTTTAGAAACAGGAAACATGGATATGGTGAAAATGCTAATAAATAACGGAGCAAATATCAATAAAATTTCTGGCGAAGAAGCCTCAGCTTTGCACCTCGCTGCGTACTTTGGACACATAAATATGGTAGAAATGTTTCTCACAGAATTCAAAATGGATGTCAATGTTCGTAATGAGAAGGGCAACACACCATTATCTTTTGCTTTAGTAACAGGAAACATGGATATGGTGAAAATGCTAATAAATAACGGAGCAAATATGAATAAAATTTGTGGCGAAGAAGCCTCAGCTTTGCACCTCGCTGCGTACTTTGGACACATAAATATGGTAAAAATGTTTCTCACAGAATTCAAAATGGATGTCAATGTTCGAAATGAGAAGGGAAACACACTATTATCTTTTGCTTTAGAAACAGGAAACATGGATATGGTGAAAATGCTAATAAATAACGGAGCAAATATGAATAAAATTTCTGGCGAAGGAGCGTCAGCTTTGCACCTCGCTGCGTACTTTGGACACACAAATATAGTAGAAATGTTTCTCACAGACGTCAAAATGGATGTTAATGTTCGTGATGAGAAGGGCAATACTTCATTATGTTGCGCTTTACGAACAGGAAACATGGATATTGTGAAAATGCTAATAAATAACGGAGCAAATATCAATAAAATTTCTGGCGAAGAAACCTCAGCTTTGCACCTCGCTGCGTACTTTGGACACATAAATATAGTAGAAATGTTTCTCACAGACTTCAAAATGGATGTCAATTTTCGTGATGAGAAGGGCAACACATCATTATGTTTAGCTATAGAAACAGGAAACATGGATATGGTGAAAATGCTAATAAATAACGGAGCAAATATGAATAAAATTTGTGGCGAAGGATCCTCAGTTTTGCACCTCGCTGCGAACTTTGATCTAATAAATATGGCAGAAGAGTTATTCACAAAATTCAAAATGGATGTAAATGTTCGTAATGAGAGGGGCAACACACCATTATCTCTTGCTTTACAAACAGAAAACATGGATATGTTAAAAATGCTAATAAATAACGGAGAAATTAAGTATAAAATTTTTGGCGAAGGAGCCTCAGTTTTGCACCTCTCTGCGTACTTTGGTCACATAAATATGGTAGAAATGTTTCTCACAGAATTCAAAATGGATGTCAATGTTCGTGATGAGATGGGCAGAACATCATTATGTATTGCTTTACAAACAGGAAACATGGATATTGTGAAAATGCTAATAAATAACGGAGCAAATATCAATAAAATTTGTGGCGAAGGAGCCTCAGCTTTGCACTGGGCTGCGGACGTTGGTCACATAAATATGGTAGAAATGTTTCTCACAGAATTCAAAATGGATGTCAATGTTCGTGATGAGAAGGGCAGAACATCATTATGTTATGCTTTACAAATAGGAAACATGGATATGGTGAAAATGCTAATAAATAACGGAGCAGAAATGATCAAAATTGATGTGAATGGAGCCTCAGCTTTGCACTGGGCTGCGAACTTTGGTCACATAAATATGGTAGAAATGTTCCTTAAAGAATACCAAATGGATGTAAATGTTCGTGATGAGAAGGGCAACACATCATTATGTTCTTCTTTAGTAACAGGAAACATGGATATGGTGAAAATGCTAATAAAAAACGGAGCAAATATGAATAAAATTGATGGTGAAGGAGCGTCAGCTTTGCACCTCGCTGCGTACTTGGGTCCCATAAATATGGTAGAAATGTTTCTCATAGAATTCAAAATGGATGTTAATGTCCGTGATGAGATTGGCAGAACATCATTATGTTATGCTTTACAAATAGAAAACATGAATATGGTAAAAATGCTAATAAATAACGGAGCAAATATGAATAAAATTGGTGTGAATGGAGCCTCAGCTTTGCACTTGGCTGCGAACTTTGGTCACATAAATATGGTAGAAATGTTGCTCATAGAATTCAAAATGGATGTCAATGTCCGTGATGAGATGGGCAGAACATCATTATGTTATGCTTTACAAATAGAAAACATGAATATGGTGAAAATGCTAATAAATAACGGAGCAAATATGAATAAAATTGGTGTGAATGGAGCCTCAGCTTTGCACCTCGCTGCGCACTTTGGACACATAAATATCGTAGAAATGTTTCTCACAGAATACAAAATCGGTGTCAATGTTCGTGATGAGAAGGGATACACATCATTATGTTGTGCTTTAATGACAGTAAACATGGATATGGTGAAAATGCTAATAAATAATGGAGCAAATATGGATAAAATTGATTGTGAAGGAGCGTCAGCTTTGCATTACGCTGCGTACTTTGGTCACATAAATATGGTAGAAATGTTTCTCACAGAATTCAAAATGGATGTCAATGTTCGTGATGAGATGAACATCATTAAGTTATGCTTTAGAAGCAAGAAATATGGATGTAGTGATAATGCTAATAAAGAATGGAGCGGAATTTTTCAAATTTGAGGCTCAAGGAGCCTTAGCTATAGACTGGGCAGCATAATGTGAACACTTGAATATGGTAGAATTGTTTGTCAGAGAATAAAAATGGATGTGAATGTTCGTGATGAGATGGGCATAACATCATTATATTGGTCTTTACAAACTGGATACATTGATATCGTGAAAATGCTAATAAGGAATGAAGCAGTTTTATATAAAATTGCTGGTAATACAACCTAACCTCTACTTTTCTTGTCATTTTATGGTCATTTCAGGTTCGTACAAATGCTTATTACAAAATAAATGTTAATGTGTGTATTTTTTGGGAAGAACACATTTTACTTTTGCTTTTGTACAAAGACAAATGGAAGTAGTGAAACTACTTGTAGTGAATAGGGTGAAATAAAAAAAATTCTTTAAAATGATCCTTAGGGATATCTCGTAATATCCATTTTGTATCAGATAAACATTGTGGAACATTTGTCCTAGCATTTGAAACAATTGTAATTTAAAATGGTGTTAGTAGAATGATTTATTTTACACAGGAATAGGAAGGATATAGATTAAATTATATATTAAATTAATATCCTTACTAAGTGCTAAAATTGACAGAATGTAATTAAAACAAATGTGTTAGTTTTTAAAATGAATTAAATGGCATTGTTTCTTCTCTCATAATTTGTAGGAATGCTTATTAAACAATACAAGGTAATGGTCAGTGTCTTTCATTATTTTCGTAGAACGTCGTATAATTCCACTACATAAAGTGACATATGGATGCTATATAAATTTTAATAAGAATGGAGTATATGTATAAAAGTGTATAAATAAATTTCCTAGTGATTGGTTTCACCTTCTTTATTTATTTTATCAAGGTATGTTATTTACAAAAGATTAAAGAATGGCTTTCAATACTTGTGACGACAACGGTCAACGAGGATCTGACGTCACTGTAAAGGTGGTGAGTCATCGGTGGACTAACGCAAGAATCCCCACGCGCGAAGCGACTGCCGCTGAACACTCAGACTCCCGCGTCCGCGTGGGGTACTCATCAGACAGGAGGTCGGACAGCGATCCCTTGACTCTCCTCACATGTTGGCTACTGACACATCTTGCTTGCCGCTCCTTGACAAGTACTTCCTACACTCAGTAGTATTCCACTGATGGTGACTACTCGTTGCTTGAACGACGGTATGTCCGCTGTTTTTGTCAGCCATCTCTCTCTTGGGTTAAGACTTTCTTCCTCCCCAACTAAAGTATTGGGTAAATATAGAATGTTGTTTGCGCGGTACCGGCCTTATCTTCTGTAATTAACTCCCTCTCAAATCTACGTATTTAGATAGCCATTTTTCCTTTCTTCTTGACTTGCTAGTCAGTAGGTCAGCTCTCAGCTCATCTCACGACTCTTGTAATGATTTGGGTCAATCACGTTTTGTCGCGAGAATGAGGAGTCAGCTGTATTACATGGTCTCGTTCAGGTGTCACGATCAAAGTACACAAAGAAATCGTAGAGGAGAAACTGAGCCACGTATGAATAACGTAGGTAGTCTCTGATCGAGAAGGTGGAACCTCGATCTATTCGTCCCTAGGGGCGTTAACATGTCACAATGCTGCAGCGCATATTAAATAAACCCTTCAATCAGTTTCTCATGTCGTCCGACAAAAATGGTGTATGTGGTGAAGGTTACAATATAAAAAAAGTGTAGCCAAAGTGCTTGCTTTACCCATTCCCACTTTCTAATGGAACCTTAGCGTGGTATTTATCCGGGCTCTGTGCTAAGCTCAACAATGTGAAAATAATTCTTAGAGACCCCCAGGGGATTTACATCTAGTAAGTACGTGTTTGGCGAACACGGGGCCCCGAGCTGAGTCTGGCATTACATCCACTTACTTGTGCTGGGTTCTTTCCTTTCTCTTTCCTGACCTCCCTTGGTAACCTCTTGTTCTTTTCGATCCCGACCCCATTAGGGCTAGGGTATCTTTCATTTTCCCCTTTCTTCTTCTTCTTTAAAAAAAAAGTTTTTATATAGTCTTGAGATATGTTGTGATTTGAGTTGTAATTCAGGATGGTTTTTAGCAGGTATGGCTGAGTCATTCGGCGAATCCCACACGTGGGGAGAGTCGTGTTTGCGCTCCCTAGTGCGTAACTGCATTTTCCCTTCCTGTACAAGTTTTTAGGGCTCCAATAACTTGTCGAAGAGCCGTAAAGTCCCACAAAAAAAATTCTTACAGAAAACAAATTGAATACGTGAAGAGATAAGTAACACATCTTTATTTTGCGCTAAAAAAATAGGTAACTCCGATGTAGTGACAGTCCTAATATACAGCGGAGCAAATAAAAATAATATTGCTAGCCGTGATATACTTTTCTGCTCTTCTTGGTATTTAAACGTAATAGAAATGATCCTTACAGAAAACAAAATAGATGTCAAAGCGTGTGTTATAGTGGGAAACTCATCGTTGTTATGCAATACTTGCAAGAAATATACATGTTGTAAAAATACTAATAAAAAGTGAAGCAGATATTTATAACATTATACCTGGACATGTGAGCATTGCACTTTTCGGTGTTATATGGTCTCTTAAACATGATCCAAATGTTTCAAATTGAATACAAATTGGATGTTAATGTATGTGGTAAGAAAAGTTAACAATTTTTTGCAATACGAAAAGAACACATGGAGTTGGTGAAAACACTAATAAAGAATGGAGCAGATATCTATAATAAAGTCTCTAATGAACTTACCGTTTATGAGTTCTAAAGCACCACCAAAAAATCTATAAAATTACACATAGTATGTCAGCATTGTACTTTTTGGCGTTTTATGGTCTCTTAAACATTGTAGAAATGTTTATAATAGAATAAAAATGGATGTCAATGTGTCTGATGAAAAGGACAGAACATCATTGTTTTGCTTTGCAAACAGGAAACATGGATGTAACAGAAATAGTAAGAAAGAATGGAGCAAATATGAAATTTAAAAAATGAAATAAATTACAGGTAATGGAGCCTCAGTTTACACTGGGCGATCTCCTATGGTCACGGTAGAAATATTTTTGACAAAATGTCGATGTGTGGGATTGTTGGAAGAACACCTTTAATTATCGCTATTGTACGCAGACAAAAGGAAGTGGCAAAACTGATAATTATGAATGGAAAAAGTAGAAAAAAAATCCTTAGAATGGACCTTCGGGGCTACTCAAATTTTCTGTCTTGGGGCAGATAAATATAGAGAACCATAAATTTTTTTAGAAATGATTTTAAATTCTAAAATAGACAAAAAACGAAAGAATACTAATAGGTTGAGGTTCTTGCATTCTACTATGTAGCCATGTTTCGTCACTCATAATTTGTAGGAATGCTAAGAAATTATACAAAGTAATAGTCAGTGCCTTACTTGTGCGGGTAAAACACCGTTGTATACCAATATTTACAGCGGACACAAGTAAGCTATAAAAGTGTTAATAAGAATGTTAATAAGTTTATGAATAAAATTGCTAGTGATGGGTTTGACCTTCCTTGAGCACTTTATCATTGTAGGTAATTTATTATAGATTTGAAAATTGATGTGAATTTTTGTATCGTGTTGGGAACGAGCCCCGCAACGAGAATTAGACGTCACGTGAAAGGTGACGAGAGAGCAGTGGACTAACCCATAAAACACACCTGTTGAGGAAAGGAAGCGGGGCAATAGTAAAAAGCGTCAGACCCTGAACGCATTGCCTCTCCCATTCGCTTTGGGAACTGATCTCACAGGAGGCGATCCCTTTGCTCTNCCTGGACATCTGTCAACAGACCCTGCATGCCGCCCTTTGACAAGTATAAAAATAATAATAAATTTATTGTCAAAGAAAACAGTACAAACTGCCTCTGACCACGTTGAGGACAATAAACTAATTTACTCTCCGGAAGCAAGCAAGGGACCATCCCATCAATTCCGATCAAAGGCCCTAAGGCAGAAGCGGATTCAGAAATTTAAGCAAAAATTCCAAGATAAGATAAAAAGGTAGCTGCGAGCTATAATACTAATAGAATGTCAATACGTTTGTAATTTTACGCAAAAAAGTACATGTACAAGTTATTATTGAACTATAGATTATTCTGCGTATAGTTTAAAATTCATAAGTGTTGAAAAAA
The DNA here is from genome assembly GCA_002313205.1 of Laupala kohalensis. Classification (NCBI taxonomy): domain Eukaryota; kingdom Metazoa; phylum Arthropoda; class Insecta; order Orthoptera; family Trigonidiidae; genus Laupala; species Laupala kohalensis. The sequence continues at coordinate 17,792 of NNCF01125812.1, read as the reverse complement.
CAACAACATTAAATTCACGATTTATTGTTACAATAAACACGCCCGTAGCAACGCCTAGAAAACCTGTATAATAAATCCACCTCTACCAGAAGGAAAAACGGAGAAAAATACGGGCCAGGATGGGGCTACAGAATTAATGTACTCAACCGTGCCAAAGTTGAGTACACATAAAACTAAATTAATATGAGCTATAAGACAACACAATACTGCAAGAAAATAGTTTTTGAAATAGTTATAAGTTATTTAAAAAGTACTACAGCAATGGCGTGATAAAGTACAAGACAAATTTATTGTTTATTCAAATCAATAAATTCTTTTACAGTGTAGAAGCACTGGTGCAGGAGGTAGTTTTAACCGCGGATTTGAATAAAACGTTTGCAAAATAAATGCAACGGGAAATACGTGGACTAACTGAGTCTACTAAGATTCGGAATGCGTAACACAGTTTGCTTAATATGTAATTAAGATTGTCAACGTGACAATTCCATTTGAGGTTGTCTTGAATATGGAGACCTAAGAATTTTGTATTCGTAACAGTTTTTAATAGTGTTACGTTTAAATAAAGAGAAACGTGAGGTAAAGATTTTATATTACTATTATAAAATGACATAGACTCTATTTGTCAGTATTTGAAATGAGACGATTTGCATGGAACCAAGTCGAAAGGTTAGACAAAACTTTTTGAGCATTGGCGTGTTTACATAGTAAATTAGTGTCATCAGCAAAAAGAACCATTTTGCAATCTGATGTGGATGATGACATGTCG
>NNCF01125812.1:0-16997 GCA_002313205.1 Laupala kohalensis | reverse complement strand
CCGAGAATTGAACCTTGGGGTACTCCGCAAGTAAGTGGCTTTGTTTCTGAAAGACAACGCTGAAGTATTTTATTTTTAGTATAGGATATTTCGACCTGTTGATATCTATCTTTTAAATAAGTTAGTCATTGATTTGGAAGTCCAAGAATGCCTAAAGATTGCAATTTGGAAAAGAGAATTCCTCTGTAGGGGCCATAAGCGATAGCAATGATCACGGTTGCCTCCCGTGTAAAATCTGAGCGGGGCTTTTCCCCGATGTGCCCGGCAAGGCCCGGTACGTAGCCAGTGTGCTAAGAAGTGCCTCTTCTTTTGGCACACATGCGTCTTTCGCTTTCTTCATTGATTGTTTGAAAGTCTTGACTAGTCTCTCAGCTTTCCCGTTGGACTGCGGGTGGAATGGAGGTGCCAAATCATGCTGAATTCCCTTTTTGTGGAAAAAATCTGTTTACTGAATTGAAGTGAACTGTGCCCCATAGTTCGACACTTTTGTCTTGGGTGAATCTTCTGTTGCAAATATGCTCTGCCATGCTACTACTGTGGATGATGTGTTGGTCGTTCTAACTGCTGCAATGAATGGGAAGTTTGATAGGGCATCAACCACGATCAACCACATTTCTCCCAGAAATGGTCCTGCATAGTCGATGTAAACCCTCTCCCATGGTACGCTCGGTGTAGGCCAACTGCTTAAGTGTCCCGGTGGTGACGCCTGATTTATCTGGCATGCATTGCATCTTCGTATCAGTGCCTAAATGTCCCGGTCTATGCCAGACCAATAACAGTGTTGCCTGGCTAGCTGTTTGGTACGCAGCATGCCCCAATGTCCCTGGTGCAGCAATTCCAAGACTGGTTCTCTCAACGTTGTAGGAATTATTACCCTGTTCCCTTGTACTGTACTGAGGAATCGCACTTTGTTAACCACTGATAACCTGTCCCTAAGTTTGTACCATGTCGCCAGATTGACGTGAGCTTGAATTGCTGATGGCCACCCGTTTCGTACAAACTCCCTTACTTGTTGTAGGGTTGCATCATTTCCAGTGTCGGAAGCTATGGTTGTTGCCTTAACAAGAAAACAGGTTAGCCTCTCTTCATCTAGCGCGTCCAATTGCAGGCAGGCTACGTCCAGTGTGTCGAACGCGACATCTGGACCCATTGGCAGGCGTGACAGAGCGTCTGCGTTCGCGTGCTGCATCTAAAAACTATAGAGTAGTTATAATCTGACAGAAATAAAACCCACCTTTGTATTTTCCGAGCAGTCATTTCTGGCAACTTTGTTGCTGGGTTGAATAAGGTTACAAAGTCTTATGGTCAGTTATAATTACAAACTTGTGTCCGTACAAGTATTCGTAAAACTTTCTCACCCCGAACACAATTGCCAATTCTTCCTTCTCGATCTGAGAAAAGTTCTTCTGGTGTACGTTTAGTGATTTAGAGGCGAACGCTACGGAATGTTCCTGCCCGTGTTCGTCTTTCTGTGACAGAACTGCCCCGATGCCGTAGTCCGATGCGTAGGCTGCGATGGTTGTAATTTTACCTGGTGTGAAGTGTTGCAACTTCACCGTGTTGAGAAACTCCTGCTTTAGCTGCTGAAATGCTTTGTCCGGTTGCTTTGTCCAAAGTCATTCTTCTCCTTTCTTCCTCAGTTTATTGGGTGGTGCCGCGATCGTAGAAGAGTTGTGGATGAATTTTCCGTAGTAGTTGACTTTCCCAATGAACGATTCTAGTTGTTTAAGGTTCTGAGGTACGGGTAAGTGCTTTATCGCCAGCACGTTGTCCTGGGTAGGCCGGATCCCATCTGCATCCCGAATGTGGTCTAGAAACGTGATGTTGGGCTTGAAAAATTCACACTTACTCCAGTTTACTTTCAGACCTTACTCTTGCAGTTTCTGAAACAAGGATTTGAGATTCTTTGAATGCTCTTCCTCCGACTTCCCCGTAACAACGATGTCATCCAGGTAATTTGTGCAGCTTGGCTCTTGTGGCTCTCTAGACACCTCTGGAAAATTGCTGCTGCAGATGCCACACCGAAGGGCACCCTGTTGTACTGGTACAATCCCCAAGGGGTATCGACTACCGTTACCTTCGCTGATTCCTGATCCAGCGGAATCTGCAGGTAGGCGTCTTTGAGGTCGATTTTGGAAAATCGTTGTCCTTCTGCTAGCTGCTGGAATAATTCTTCAGGCCGAGGAATGGGAAACTGGTCTATCATTAACTGTGGGATTACTGTCGACTTGAAATCGCCGCAGACTCTTAATCCATTGTTCTTCATTTTTAAGACGACTAGTAGTGTTGCCCATTCGCTGCTGTTTACCTATTCTAACACTCCCTATTCTTCTAAACTTTTGATTTCGTTCTTCAGTTCTTCCCTAATGGATATGGGAACCGGGCGTGTTTTGAAAAACCTCGGGCAATGATTTTCCTGCAACGTCAGATGTGCCGCAAACTTAGTGCATTTTCCTAAGCCGGGCGCTGTGACTTCCGGGAACTACTCCAACAGTTTGCTTGAGTGTTTGCTCCATCTACTTCTGTGCTGATCGCGTTAATATCATGTATAGTGAAACCGAGATTTTGGAAACCGTCCAGACCCAATATATTGTTAGTGCCAAACCTGTCGACCACGATCATTGATAGTTTGGCTTTAGCTGATTTGTAAGCTACCGGTACTACGATTTCTCCCTTGATTCTAATCTCCTGCTGGCCATAAGCGTGTAACCTTTTATTGCATGGCTTACAATGTGGCGAACCTAGTGCCTTGTAACTGTTGAGGTTAATGAGAGTAGCTCCTGCACCTGTGTCCAATTGGAAAGGAACTTGCAACTCTCCTATTCTAAGATTGACCACTATCTTATTCTCGTGCGTAGGTGTCACTACGGCGTCAACTGGGCCGGATTCTACCATTGCCACTTCCATAGGCTATACGATTGATGCGCGCTTGCTGCGACACACTTCCCTGATTTGCCCCTTCTTTCCGCACTTCCGGCATACCGATCTCAGAAAGCGACAGTTACTGCGTTCGTGTGCACGAAAACAGTTTCTGTATGATGGCAGCTTGCTACGCACGTGACTTTAATCGCTAGCTTAATTCCCGCCACTTGTCTACGAGATCCTACTGGTTGAATCTCTGTTCCCCTAGATGTAGAAGCTTGAATATTAAATTTTCTTTCTATGCTGTCATTTGAGCCGTTGTTGATCTGGTTACTTCCAAAGTTGTGGCTAACCTTTGAATTTCTTCCAGACTGGGGTCGCTGTGACGCAGCGCTTCTAATCTGATCTTTTCTTCCGGCATGAACATTACTACTACGTCTCGAATTAGTGACTCTACGTATGCAGCTTGACAGCTCGCTGAGCTGCATGAAAACTTGCATTTCTCTGCAATTCCTCTGAGTTCCGTAATCCATTAAGCGTGAATTTGTCCTAGTTTCAATAGACACGAAAAAAAATGTAAACCTTGCTGCTACCACATGTAGTTGCTTACCGAAATGTCAGTCTAGTCTACCTTTGAGCTTGCCGTAGGATACTTGCGTGAGATCCATTTCTGGGCTCTGTTTTCTGAGAAGAGCGCAAGTGGTATTTCCTACGTTGGCTCTTTTACGAGCCTCGTCTTCCACTCCATGGCAAATAAAGTGGTGATCTAACTTGAGACTGTACTCGCCCCACTGCTCCGTCGTCTCGCAGAATTGGTCCAACGGCGGCAGATTCGGGAGTGAAGGCGCTGCCGTGATGACTTCCCACTGCTTCTGCTGTTGCTGCCGCATCGTGGTGATTACGTGCCCTAGCTGCTCCATGGAACCAGAATAGAAAGTCTGTCAATAAATGCAATTTTATCCTCGTCGCCAATTAACTTGTGTCCCGCTAGGGAATGAACCAACAAGACAGGTATTAACTTAACAATTGGATTATTGTCTCGACTACTACAAGAGAACAATCTAGTCCGAGCCAGGCGGACTATAGAAAGGTACCAATAGCGTAGCCGGGTCATTTTCCGAAAGTCCAAGCAGTGCGATGTTCAGAGAGAGATCCGTAGGTGAAAGCAGCGTCGTCGTTGTCGTCGTAAGTTTGTTGATCGTGCTAACAGGCGTAATTAGCTCGGCTCACTCCTCTTCCTATCTTCGCCTGCTGTGCATTGCCGCCCTTAAGTACCCACCGCCCTTAAGTGGCGGCGACCCTCCGGCCGGATGGTGGTGGTGACCTGCGCAGGCCGCATGGTGGGGAAGGAAAGGTTCCTTTCCTGCATGTCTTCGCCTGAAGGCGCCCGCCACGACCTTGACCGAGTTGCCCCGATCGTTGCCGTGATGGCGGCAAGTACGATTTGTGGTAGGCAAACCACAAAAACATTTCACGTTTCTAACAGATCCACCGTGTGTACAATGAGGCATTTAAGCAATGAAGCACTTTACATTGGTTTGGGCGTTACCATCAACCGCCTCTGTAAGTCCATTTGTACCTAGAATGGCGTGAATTTAAAAACATGAAAAAGAAATGAGACATGAAATGACAAAGGAGTAAGGAAACGATTGTAAATACATTATGTGTAACGCACATTGACTCTTAATGTTTGATGACGTAATTCCTTTGTATCAATATGCTCTGTTAGCCAAAAATAGAATGATGAAAAATTCCAGACCTAATTGAATAGTTTTCGACATATATTTCCCCATTTCTATAGTACTCTATTGGATCGAGAATTGAGCTTTGGTCTAGTGAAATTTCGAAGTTGGGCAATTTGTTAATGTGTAATAGTTGGGTAATTTGAATGGAACTCTCCAATTACTCATTTATACAATTCTATATTTGGAATTAATTTTTTCAAAATAAGTTAGGGCAATCGCAGTATTTTGTTTCAACCTTCTCCCGCGTCCTCTGGATATGCCATCAATGATATTTTAATGGGAGGTTCGCAGATTCAGTAAAATTTAACGGATATAATGTAGGAATGTAGAGTGCATATTGTAGCATTCAGTGCTGGTGTTCAAGAAATGTACAGACAGGTCAACAAGAACCCAGATGACAAAAACGTTCAATTGATTCTCTGGAGTGATGATGCAAGAAAAAGAATCCAAATTCTATGTATATTCCTTGACGTATGGTTTTTAAAACAGTTCCTTCGGGGCGGTAATTTGCTTATGGAAATTGTCAGAGGAGAGTAAGGCGGCAAACGCGAGACCAAGTGAAATTGTAAAAAACAATTTATATGTAGATGATTTTATGAGCGGAAGTTATGTCAAATTAGCGGCAGGCATAGCTCAACAAGTAAATGAGATATAAACAAAAGGTTAGTTTCCTCTAGCAAAATGAGCTAACAGTCCAGAATTCCTTTCATGTTTTTCTAAAGAAACCTAAGCGCAATCACCATTGACTTTACAAGTCGAAGGCAAGTAAAAACTTTAGACCTAAAATGTAATCCTAAAGATGATACCTTGAGTACAAATCTTCTCATGTTCCGTCAGTACGTACCACATAAAAGATTCTAAGTATCGTCAGTGGGTTCTTCGATCCAAATGAACATTTGACCCCAATAACGATAAGATTCAAATTGTTCATTCAAAAGCTGTGAAAGGGTAAAATACCTTGGGGTGATCCGATTAAAAGAGAGCTTCATGAATGGGAAGAAATGTCAGAAGAGTTAAAGTTTATTCCAAATGTGATTTTTCCTTGTGTTGTTCCACCTGAATGTACGACCACCCACATCGGTACACCGATTCAGGTCCTAGAGCGAATGGTTGTGTCACGTACATTGTTTCTGGGAACGGTAGAACTAAGACAGGGAATATATTGTTTTCCAAAACTGGGGTGGCTTTCTGCTTCCAAAATTTAACAATCCCAAAGTTACTATTCAAACTTCTCGACAAGGTGAGAATGAATCTGCCCATTGTCTTAAAAACATTTTTCTTTATACTGATAATACCATTGTCTCTCGGATAAAGGATGAAAATTCTCAAACATCTGTGTTTTGCTCATCGGAATCAGATTATTCGAACCTTGTCAAGAGATGTGGTTTGGACGCATGTAAAAGGTCAATACAGACTTTTTGACGTGTTGGATGTCTGTCGTTGCACTGAACAGCTGTTGTGGGGATAAGTCCCTGATAATGTGGGAGGAGAAACTGTCCAGTACATGTCCGAGAAAACAAATAATGCAACATTATCAGGAAGTATTCTGCCTTCTCTCCCGCTCGTTATTAAAGTTGTCGAAAAAACGAACTTTCTTATTTTAAATAATAGCGCGATTATCAAAGTATCATTTCCTCATTAGAGTTATTTCTTACTGCCTCTTAATTCATTTAGAATTGCAGAGCTACATTAACAAAAGAGGCCTAGAACATTGATCTTTTAACACTCACACTGTTATGTCAATCGCTTAAGCTAATAGTTAATGAAGATCAGTCACATAACTTTCATCATGAAATAAAGGTAATGAAGTCTGAAAAAGAACTACTTAAAAGTAGTAATTTAATTGGGTTATTTCCTTTTTATGATGGTCAAAGTTTAATAAGAGGGAGCAAGGTTACAACATTCTTATCTGACATTTGTAGATAAACATCCTATAATATTAACGTACGATAAAAATTTGTCTGAATGAATTGCAGAAGCTTATCATTCGGGATATCCACATGCTTTTTTTGGGGGCGGGCTATAGGGCTCGTCAACATCGAGGTCATTAGAACCCATGCAAGTAGGGAAAAATGCAGTTTCGCTCAATAGAGAAGAGCTGTAATGACTCTTCCCCGTGTGTGGGACTCGTCGAATATCTAGACCATACCCACAAAAAACCCTCCTGAATTCAACAAATATCTAAATAGAAAGATGAAAGAAAAGACAACAAAATACCAATACATTATTCACAAAAAAAGGAAAATAAAAATTCTTTAATATTATATTTTCCAAATACAGAAACGAACGATGAAAACAAAGAAGACAGTAAAAATGAAAAGAAAATGAAAATTTTAAACCCTCCCGAGAACTTGTGGGAGGAACCCCGATCCACTCATAAAATTCAATAGTTTATTAACATTAACCGTTTCATTTCCGAGAATTGTTGATAAGTCTGCAGCCAAATCAATTCGTCTCCGTATACTTGAGTATCTTCTGCAATCAGTTAGTAGGTGACGCACTGTCAGAGAACAGCTACATTCCTCACAAACGGGTTCATCATCAAGTAGTAAGAGATACCTATGAGTGAGAGGACAATGTCCTATGCGCAGGCCGGTCACCAGGACCTTGTCGCGCCGGGCTGGCTTACAGGAACTGCTCCATGACTTAACAGAAGATTTGATAAGTCGGAGCTTATTCCTTTTAATAGCTAACCACTCATTGCTCCATTCACACAGAATCCTCAACTCGATGGAATTTATGAGATCTCGTTTTGGAATCGTGGAGAAATCCACGTGATTCCTGAGGCATGCCGTCTTTACGGAATCGTCTGCTTCCTCGTTTCCTCTGATACCCACGTGTCCGGGAACCCAGCAAAACATTATGTTTTTTCCATCACTTTCCAGTGAGAAAATTACATCCTGGATGTTTTGGATCAGTTTATCAGCTGTATACTTGTTCTGGATTGCTTCGAAGGCACTCAGCGAATCAGAACAAATCAGGAAATGTGATCCGCGGAAGCACATTGTAGTTCGCAATGCTTGAAATATGGCGTAGCACTCCGCAGTGTAAACACTGCACAAGTCACCTTGACGGTAGCCACTGGTCCCACGGGGAAATACCACGGAGTAGCCGACACCATTAGCCTGCTTCGACCCGTCGGTAAACACGGGGATACGATCCCGGTGTTTGTAGAGGATTAGCTGAAAGTATACCCTCAACATCGGAGCTGGAGTGTTCTTCTTGTCATGATGCAGAAGATCGAAAATAATCTTCGGCTTGTGCAAAGCCCAAGGGGGAGACTTACTAAAACCTTGATATAAGACATTAGGTGTGCGTATTTTTAAGGTTTCGAAAATTTGTTTGGAGCGATATCCAAAAGGTTTGGTTGCTCTCAGTCTGTTGTTGTAGAAACGGATGGAAGGAGAGTATGGATGAAAATCCGCGTTGTGCACCAGATTGTTGGGTAAAGTTTGCAAGTCGCAAAAATGTCGTAGCATGAGGATTTGCCGTCGGAGGGAAAGAGATGGTTCGCCACTCTCGACATACAAACTCGGAATGGGACTAGTGCGGTATGCTCCCGTAACTAGTCGAATTCCTGCATGGTGGACACTATCCAACTTCTTTAATTAGCTTGCACGAGCATACCTTTGAATTGATGACGAACTTAAAATATGCATATGTAATGTTGGTAGGTGGAGGATGGTCTTACCGACTCCAAAGGACAAGATCTTCCACCTTGTAACAACATAAATAACTGTTTGTAATGCAGGTTGTTTGAATAAGTTTTATTTCTCTTACGTAAACCTGAGTGAGTGAGTTCTCCGTTAGCTGTAGTCTCACGTATTGGTGGAGACGTAGTGTTCAGCAGTGATGGTCCAATGTTCTTCTGCTCGTGAAGAACTGGGCGTGGAGAACTTGGCGTCGAGTGTATCTTGGAATCCAGGTCCGGTGACGACTTCGGCGTCTTGTAGATTCCAGATTCCGTGGTCGAGTTGTTCCGGGGATGAAGATCCTCGGCAATCTTCGTCGACGTTGGGTGGTTCTTCGCGTTCGGCGAAGGTTTGGAATTACGTTACGTATTCCGAATCGTGGAATTACGTGTGGTAATGAAGCTTGATGCTTAGATGATCTCTGAGTTGATTATAGCATATACTCGTCGAGATAAGACTTGGACGTATGCGGACTATGCATGAAACGACTGACTCGTGCAGGAGCTTGCTCGTCGAAGTGGTTCGGAGCGAAGAATATAGCGGAATGGTTGTTATCCGTTTCCACGGGGAGCTTCTTGAGGTAGAGATAGTTGAACGTCTACGTCATATTAAATCCAGTTGGACCGGAAAAGGAGTGGTCTTGTGGATGCTGCTATAACGTACTATTTATGTTTATTTATAGTACATGGATGGCGTCTTCCATGGATGGATTTGTTGAATCATACGTTTACTATTCTTTGCGTTAGGCCTTGTAGTGTGTTGGTCATGCCTTAGAGCTCTCGTGTACAGAGGGCTGTGGCTCGTAAATAAACACGAAATGGCATGTGTTCATCGTGGAAGTGAACGTATAGAAAATACATCAGAAATACATCAGCTCTTGTGGTGCTCGAGGGCAAAGAGCTGGGAGGCGTGACCGTAAACGGGGAGGCGTGTAATATGCGCGTATTGTAACAGGGCGCAACTGAACTGTTACATCACCGCCCCACGTTCAAAAAGAAACTTTGTGAAGGACAAAGAAAAAAGAACGTTGGCCGTAGGGAAGTCGTCCCTTCGATGGAATCTCGAGTAAAAAAACCCTGGCTTCGGACGTCCAACCTGACGTGGATGGACGTTCGGAAGTGCATGACCCAAAATTTGGGTATAAGGGAAAAACTGCTCGAGACCCGCCTATTTGGTTCCTGTCCAAAGTGGGAATCTTCGTAAAATTGTCAGAAGATGGAAGTTCTGGTAGCGCCGGGTCTGGACGAGAATGCCAGGAGTGTTGGATGCTGAGGCTAGAAGATGAAGATGCTGGGACCGCGATGTTTCGGACCAAGACGCCGGGCCTGGGAGAGGCTGCTGGGGGCGTTGGACCAAGATGCGGGGAGAGGATGGCTCTCCGCGAGATGTACATCACGTCGCAGAATCTGTTGTCTCGTTGACAGTGTTGGGAAGAGAATTGTGAAGCATTTATGAGTGGTCGCCGGACCGGGAGATTGGAGAAATTGGAAATAAACGTGTTCAGACTCCAATAATTGCGTTTGCTTCAACTCAAATTTCCTCTCCCACTTTAGGATAGTCGAGGTCAATTCTGTTTATGCATTCACAGTTATGTGGGTTTTAACAGAGGTCGTATCCGCTTTTATTTCTGGTTGTATTTTGATTGCACAGGTGTTAATGCTGTAGAGACTGGAAATTCCTGGATAGTCAGACAGTGTTTTACTACTGCTGATTTCTCATGTAGGAGTATTTCTGCGTCTGGTACATACAATAATGCCATATGTCATAAAAATATTTCCACGTTTATATTGAATGGTGGTGGTGGATTTAAGCGCGCGTTACATATACATTTTTATGATACAGTGAACCAGAGTGACATGTGGTGAATTGTTGAACTGGCAGTTCTGCAGGTCAGTCATCTGGCGAAAGAGGAGAAAAAATCATTAGTATATGTTAATCGTGAATGCTGTCGGTGCCTTCTCCTTTTGTCGGGAGAATTTTTGCACTCGGTTTGCGCGTTGTGGCATTGAGTGTACATTCATGCGCTGTATGCGCAAAAAAATGCGAGTCTTCCATCTGTGTGGAAGTTGTGCTTGTGAAGAAGCGCGGCGAGGTCCTTGTAGAAGTCCTCTTGTTGAGACTTGTCCTGAATGGATTCCGAAAACGTCGTGGGTTGTGCAACTTTAAATCGATCTATGTCTTCCTTGCGTAGTTTCGCAGTAGGAACAGCTTGTCGCTTTTTCGAAGGTGGAAGTGTGGTCGAATGACGTTGAAAAAGAGTCTTGCAGTTCTCTGGGACTGCGCGTCCTTCCTTGGGTGCCTTCAAAAGTTTCGGTTTTGGTGCAATCGATTTTATTGATCCGCAAGTCGGTGTATTCGTCGATTTTTTAAGAATCGGTTTTAGAGGTGTAGAAGGCCGTAGTGCGTCGCTTACGTTTGAAATGCTACAGCGGGCCTTGGCTACTGGATTATTTACATTTTTCTTGAACGGATTTTTGGATGTACATGTGCAGTGCCTGGCTGTCGTACCGAATTTTGAATGGTAGTAACACATTTTGCTTGGTGTAGTCTTCCGTGAATGGACAGATTGAATGCTGACGCTGGCAGCTGTAGCGCGTTTGGGTTTGAAACTGCACGGTGCTACACATTTCTTCGCACGAATTCCGAACGTGGCGTGAAAATAACAAGTGTCGGATTGTGTTTCAGGTCGTGCGTTTGGTCGGGATAGCGTTGCTTTTATTTGCGCGACTTCCTTAGTGAGGATATCCAAAGTCTGAAGGATGTGTTGGAACACTGGATCCTCGGAAGTTGGCATGTTTGCGTTAGTGACAGTGGCGACGGTTTCGATTGCTTTGTCAAGAGTGCTCGTAAAATCGGTGGTTTCTGTCGCCTTGTTTGCAGTCACAGCAACATGGGTAGCGTCCACTGTATTTGAAGTGGGGAGAATCGAGTGAATTATGTCAGCGAGGTCCACTTGCTCGGACAGACTGTGCTTGGCGTATGACGATGTCAGTACGTTACTAATGGCAAGGGGTAGAGCGTTGAGCCATGTCTTTGTCAAGGAAGTGTCGTCTTGCAGTTCGGTTCCGGTGAGGTTTCGAAGTCGACGAAGAAATTCCGATGGCGTGCTGTTGCCAATAGTCTCAGCTGATAAAACTTTGTTAGTTGCGGTCTGCAAGTTCTCCGTATGTCGATTGATCAAGAATCCTTTGAGCCGATCATATGAGTTGAAGTCGTTTAGCGTCAAAAGTTCTGGGGCGATAGTGTCAATCACATGTTGTTGCAAACATGAAATAATGGTCGCGTGCTTCGTGCGTTGGGAATTAATTCCGCGTCCATTGAATAATGCGTCGGCAAACACAAACCACTTCCTTGGAACTTCCTCCCAAAAATTAGGAAGGGGTATGCTCCAAGTCGAGTCTGATAGTCGAGTAGACATAATGTCGTAGTAGTAGGCTAACTAATGATTAGCTACTAAGCAAAGCGAGACTGCGTTACGTGGCCAGAGATGTTGTATTGGGATCACCAGTTGATTATATGAATCAACAAATTGAATTTTATTTAACTGATTATGTTGAATCAGAGAATTATGTTCTTTTGATCAGAAGAAATTGCGTATTCAGATCACGTGACGGGGTCAACAATTTATTTATGTAGCGTTACGTAGTGTGGAAACCTGGTTGACTCAGAACGAGGCCTCCTCTTTCGTGCAGTTGAATAAATAAACACTTGGATCCCACTTGGTCTATAAATGCTTTATTGGTACAGACCAGTCTTTGTAGAACGATTGGAAGAATGATTAAAGAAACCTACGACACCGTGTGACAGGCGATCGTGTAATGAACGTAGACGTCGTCTGGACTTGCGTTTCAGAAGTTACGGCGTTCGTGGCGATGGTCCGTGTTACTGGACCCTCGGGAAGAGCAGAGTCTCGTTGACGTGCTCGGAGTGGAATCCTTCAAGGGACCTGGATCTGGTGACGGCTTCTGCGTTGCGTCTTGTAGTGTGTTGGCCATGCCTTAGAGCTCTCGTGTACAGAGGGCTGTGGCTCGTAAATAAACACGAAATGGCATGTGTTCATCGTGGAAGTGAACGTATAGAAAATACATCAGAAATACATCAGCTCTTGTGTGCTCGAGGGCAAAGAGCTGGGAGGCGTAACCGTAAACGGGGAGGCGTGTAATATGCGCGTATTGTAACAGGGCGCAACTGAACTGTTACACATATATTTATTTTGTCTACTATACACGTGGATAAATTATGCGATAATTCTCGGTCAGGTGAAAATGACGAGTCAGGAATCCTTCTTTGATCGCAGGGGTGTTAACCATTACACCACGCGTTTGCCTTTCACAATTATACACCATTTCCACCCACACCTATGTACGGTAAGTTATCACATACTTTAAAATAATTTACATTTACATAGTAATATCAACGAAAAAACTATTTGAATCGACATTCATCGATATACGATATACATAGATCAATGTATTTCTACTTAACTATACGATATCACAAAAAATGAGTTTGTTTTAACCTAGTACCAATTTACAGTAGAATAAGGAAAATCTTTGTAAGACGTTATCAAATTAAGAACAAACTCCTTTCAGATAGGTTTCTTCTGACAAATTCATATGATAGTGCGGAGGCAGAAAAATAGAGCTTACAATTGTTCATTTATTGAAAATATATACTCTAAATTTGATTCAAATTATATCACTTACATTGAAATATAATCCAGTATTTGGCACTATCATTTGTCTAATTAACTGATTAAAAATAATACTGTATTCTGTAGTCCATTTCAAAGTTTTATTCTAAAGTCACCACGCACTTCAATTCGTAGATAATGTTATGCACATTATTTTTGTATAAGAAAAATTTTCTCCTAAATCGCTGTTTCGAGTAAAAAAATTTTATAATATTTATTTTTTCGAAATATTTTGGATTTCTCTCAAAACGCACCAACTTAGTGAGATGACATTGTCGAAATTCGGATTCAGTATCTCCGAAAACATGAGGAAAGATTCAGAAAAAACAGACGTCATCCACGGATACATCCCTAAAATTGTACTACGGAAGACAACAGCACACACCAATTCTGCTTTGGACATCTTGGGCTGTCGTTGAACCTTGTAGAGAAGAACAATTCTGTGAAATACTTTACTGTAAAGCATAATTACTTTCCTCTCAACAATTGCTGTAGCCTGCTGAAGGAATATTAGAGCAAGTATTGGACTTTCAGAAAGAAGCCACCATTTTTGGTCAAATTACTGTGTTCTTTGAAAATAGTAACGACTTATTTGCAACGTCATTTAAAAGCAATTATTTAAAATTCCTTCTTAGTTCCTTGTAGTATATTCAATTATTTAAATCATCATATAGTTTTAGTATGTATTCATGCTGAACACAAGAGGGGTACTACCCTTAAACAATTGGCGGAAAGTCTCAAACAATTTTTCGAAAATTCTATTTTCAGCAATTTTGTTTAATCGATTTTTTAGTAGTCCCCGGATATTCAAAATACTCAGGTTTCAACATATCTGTTTAGAGATGAATCATGTGATTTATCTTCTGTTGTAAAACTCCGGCAAATAAAGATATAGAATAACATAGAGGAAGATGCCGCCTGAGTCGTTATAGATCCTTGTCGTCTGAATTTATTCGTTTAACCGTCAGGAAGATGAGATCCATAGTTCATTAATCGCTTCTCTTTATCAGGTTAATTATTCGTATTTTCCAATGAGAAACATCATTTAATTTAAGCACTAAATGTAGCATCGATTTCTTTCTTACGAATTCGGGTATTAAAGCTTAATACCCGATAAAGGGAAGTGAAAATAAAATAAGTTACTATTGACTATATAATTTATTTGCCCCCAGATTGCATTTGGAACAGAGCCGCATCAATTTCGTTTAAGGACGGTGCAGTCCAGATCAGAGCTTAGCTCGAGACACGATTTGATATTTTAAATTAATCACAATATACAGAAATGCCCCTACGGTCGTTCGGGGGTTAGCATACTTGCTCACCACCAAGTCACTCCGGGTTCAGTTCCCGGACGGGCTAGAAAATAATTCGTAACTTTTCCACTTCAATGTTTCAGTTCATATTGTTGAGACTACTGAAGAGCGAGAACCTTCCTTCTTACGCTGCTTCTACTATCACTAACTCTTACTATCTCTAATTACTTCCACTTATACCTCCACATGGACCAAGTTGTTGGAAAACCCAGATTACTGGACCACCTAATAATTACATCCTATTGCCCCATGTAGGTAAGCTTCAATAGCACATTCCGTTCCCCATTCACAAATACTACAATAATAATAATAATATTAAACAAACGTTCGTTTGCGTTTGGTATCTTTGAACACAGAATGTCTTCCGTGTAATAAAATTTAATATTAATGCAAGTGAGTAATAACATGCATGGACTGATAATATGTAGCATATCATATCACTCCCTCCGTTAAGAAAAAAAACCTTACTTGGAAGACAACTGTTCACGATCTGCGACTATGCTTCTGAGTTACTCAGAGGCCGTCTGCTGGAACGGAAGCGGGATCGTTCAGATGGACAGCAGTATGTGATCCTCTTGAAATGTCTTGAAAGTTGACGCGAATGTATGAGAGTTGGGATGAACCAGGTTGTTCAGGCACCAGGATCAGGAAAGAAGGTGGATAGCACCTTGCAGGTTGTTTTCCTCTGATGGCTCTGGATTCATCTCGTCATCAATGCGACAATGTTGTGTTTGAAAAGAAACATTAACATAATATTTTGAAAGGATCTGCCGTACAAGGTCGTTGGAGATTCAAGGAGCCAAATTCATGTTCATATCAAGAGGGTATGTATGCAGTAACTCAAATTGCACCATCCAAGTAATAGTCATTCAGTTTCATCTGTGTGATTTATCATTTCTCGGATTAGTTCATTTTGTTGGTACAGTATCATATTTACCTTGTGGTATGAACAGTTTTCCATTTCGGGTATTGAATTAGGTCTTGGGATATTAAGCATGCATTACAGGTTGAAATATATAATATAATTGAATACAGATGGAGGTTGACCTGTTTAACCTGTGTTCACCTTTGGCAGGTCTGGAAGGTTGACCATTTTGCAGAAAAGAAAAACATAATTAATTATTGAGTCATAATTGTAAACACTTAGGGTAGATGCTTCCGACAATGTTCTATTTACTCCTTCCGTCTTTCTGACAGCAGGAGTTTCCATTGTTGTTTCTGCGTCTGCCCTGTTTTTGTTGTATTCCTTGCGGTAATTATATTGCGCTGTAGAAGTAGAACACAGGTTTGTCTTTGAAAGTGATTCGTTTGGTGTAAGACGGCGTGTTTTCCTTGATATCTTCTCGTTCTCATTCCTGTAGAAATTATGCCAGTGGAACTCCTTGTCTTTGTTCGAGTTGTGTATTCTTTGCGTGATTCCGCTGTAATAACAGATTTTCGCCTGATCTTGTTAGTTTTCAATTGCGTGGTTTTATGTTGTTTCGTAGCCGATGATTTCGCTTCCAAGGTTGAGTGTTCTAATTCCATGTTTCGGAGAATGTACTGTAGATTTAGACGTTGCGTCTAGTGCTTTACTTGTTTTTGGTGAAGATAACATCGTTGGTATTTGTTGTGTTTGGCCTGAAGCGTGCGACATGTTGCAATTGGTCGTGTGAATATGTGAGTTTCCTGCTTTAAACGTACACGGAGTGTTGCAAGGTCTAGCTTATTTGCCGTATTTATAATGGTTCCAGCACGTTATATTAGATTTAGTTCTCGGGCTCACGCGTGGACAAAAATATTGCTGGTTCCTCCGAACCGGTCCGCGGATAGTGATACTAGCCGAAGTAGCGTGTTGGTTTGAAAGTTGCAAGGAGTAAGACTTGGCGTCGTTTCCGAATTTGACATGATACCGACAAACGTCCGATCGCGATCTGGATCGTGAACGAAAATAACGTTGTTCACTCCTAAAATTGCATTGAGATATCTGTGTTTGTAATTCGGTCATTTGTTTCGTTAGGTTATCTATTATCTGCATAAGATAGTTGTTTCTGGGATCTGTAGTTACTGCTGTATTATGAGTACTCGTTGCGTCGAGAATTTGAACGGGAGTATTTACACGTGTGGTTGACACGGTATTGACCGAACGACTGAACCATACCCACTAAAAACCCTCCTGCATTTCAATATATCCAAACAAAAAACGAGACAAAGTATTACGAAAACGTTATAAAAACCGAAAACAAAGAAAAAAGTAAATTTAGAGAGAGAAAGAGAAAAATGTAAACTTAAAGAAAAAGGGGAAGAAATAAATCTAATCCCCCGCGAGAACTTGTGGTAGGATCCCCGCTTCGTGCATGGATTTGAGAAATGACATACGAAGAAATATCAGTTGCGGTTCCAGAGGACATATTCCTGAAGGGAAAAAAAATTGGTTTATTTTGTCCCAGCATAACGTTCAAACTGTTCGGTAGATTGTGTCGCCGTCGGCTGGTACTATATTTCAGACACTCCTCAAGAAAGTGTTCCACGGTAAGTGTTGTGTTGCAAGTTTCACAGATGGGAGGAGGTTCACCGCGTAAGAGATGACGATGGGTAAGATTGTAGTGCCCAATACTAAGACGTGTAAGTATCACTTCTTCACGTCTGTTCGCACGGGATGATGACGCCCAGGTCTTAACGGAGTCTTTTACCTTCCTCAACTTGAAGACGT
>NNCF01125811.1:94102-114900 GCA_002313205.1 Laupala kohalensis | reverse complement strand
TCGTAAGTCTTTCATTATTTATTTAATTAGATTATATAATCGACATTAATGTAGTAGAATTTATTGTTAAAGCATCAGAGTACAAATAATGTGAATGCATCATTGAGTCGTGATTATAATTCGTTTAGAAATACTAATTTCTTTTCAAACATTTAAACTTTATTTCCAATCTATATTTGTAATGAACCTAATTCGCCCTTTACCTCCAATCTCAAAAAAACGGATATTCCATATGACTTTCTTCCTTTTGCAGCTCAGAGTGCGAACATCCACAAATTTGGACATATAACCAAAGAGGAAAGTTAGTGTGTGTCCTTAATACATATTACAGTTCAATTGTTGAATTAAAATTTATTTAATTTATTTAAAATATCTAAATATTTTAAAATAAACTAAAAGTATACACTGAATTAAATTATAAATTTCGCATTGTTAATTATTTAAAATATGTTAATTACTTATTAAAGAAATCAGATAAAGTACTTAAATTATATTGAGATAAAAAGTCTAGGAGGATACAGATCGCAATAGATAAAGAAAGATATTGTGGTCAACTATTTATCGTCTAAGTAGTATTTTGATTTTCCGTATTAGAATGTTACAAGACGTTAGTGTAATACATTAATCACTTACGTCGTAATATTTTTAATATTTTTAAAAAAATTGCATAATACTTTTTTTGTAATAAAAATTTGGGACATTATCTCTCGCAAAATAATCTCAAAATAGGTTTCGTCTGATCGCAACAATCCTCTCCTAATGCATGCGGCGTGTAATCATAAAGCTAACAAGATGTTGGGTTATGTGCGACACGGCTTGGATATGAATGTCAGACATTGTTCTTTCTCTGAAGCTTGTCTTCTTCAGAACTCATAAATCAAGCCTTGAGATCTCCCTCCGCATTGGTGAAGCAAATATGTTGTTTATCTGCTCGCAAAATAAATCGGAGGTTGTCTCTTCCTATGAGGATGAGAACGAGGACCTTCTAACAAGATGACCTGCACTGCCCTCTGGTGGCTCAGAGGTCAACTACGCGAAAGCGATGCATCACGGATGGGGCCATGAGAAGACGATCGGCGAATCGAGAGATCGACGATCGGATACCACGCGAATAAAAATGACTTCCTTTTTTTCTCTCTATCTCTTTTCCTTTCCTTCCTTTCTCCCTTTCTTCCTTTTTTCCTTTTCTTTCATTAATTCATTGATTTATTCATTCTGTCTTTCTTCTTCTTTCTTACTTTCTTTTCCACTCTTCTTTCTCTCTTTACTTCATTTCTGTCTCTTTTTCTCTTTCATTTCTGTAAACTCTTTATCAGTTTTGTCTGTTGCATTAAGAAAGAACAAGAGAAAACATGAATTAGTTTCTATCGTCCTGTTAATAGTAAATGAAATGCAGGAACTCGCTTGATTCGTTTAAAATACTCAAAAGCGTTTAAAATACAAAAGTTTGGAGGCCGAGCGCGCGACTCTGCTTTTCTCAAACAGTTCGTCTTGTTGAAATGTTTCGTGACTTATACATATGAAAGGGGTGAACGTCATACTACGGAACATCTCACGCAAAATAAACCTTCGGCAGATTCCAGTAAATGCATATGGCGGAAGTAGATACAGTATTTCAGAACTTCGATTAAAAAAAATATATATATATCAAGTTCTTCTCTCGTGGCAAAACCGAATACCTAAGGCAGTTCCTGATAAGTTTTGCGGAAACATTTTGATATTGACTGGAATGGCATAAACGTTTTTATTACAATCTATTTTTAGACATTGTCCATAGTCTTTACCTCTTTATATGTTCACAACGTGTCTAATTTGTAACGTTTCGAACGTTCTATATCGACGTCCGCCTTGAAGCAGCACCGGTATTTGAACCAGGGTACTTTGGTTCATACGGTGAGGACGTTACCACTGGACCACTGCGACCCGGCGGTACCCACAACACAAAGGATAAACATATCAGCTACTCCGCCGGGTCACAGTGGTCCAGTGGTAAGGTCCTCATCGTATGAACGAAAGTACCTTGGTTCAAATACCGGTGCTGCCGGACGCCCGAAGTCGGACGTTGACAGGAAACGTCCGAAACGTTGCAAAACGGAAATACACCTGTTGTGAAGATATACACAGGTAAAGACGATGGATAATGTCCAAAAATAGATTGTAATAAGAATGATAATATAACATCGTCAAGAACTGGTAACCTTCTCTCTCCGAGACCCATTTTACGTCATACAGAGGACACTGTCATTTGATTTTGATCTAAATTTTGATAATGGCGCGCGTGTTACTGAGAAAATGAGAGTTTGCTGATTAATAGTGATATGAAATTATTTTTAGATTTGTTCTTTTGTGTGTCAGCTAAGTGTGGTACCAGGATGTGATTTCTTTAATATTTCATTAATATCTGATAATTAGTTTGATGAATGAGTCTCTTACACATTGACAACAATCTTACAAGTTGAATTCATGGCCAGTTGTTCAAAAACGGTCTCGCGACTTTTTATCAAAAACTTCCGAAGGTCGATAGATGATGTTAAAAAAGAGTTTAAAATTTATTTTATTTATTTAAGCCATGTGCTAAAACGAGTAAAATATATTTAGCTTTATATTAAGGTAATGCAAGTACCTCCAAATGCTAATACTTCCATATACACATCGGTAGATCTTCTAATGAAAATTTAACGTTCTCTATATTTTTCGTTGAAAATTATTTTTAATATTATAATTTTATGTTTAATTAATTGAAGACAAATTTATTTGGAGACCTTAAATAAAATTTGTTGATGTAATTTTACAAACATTACATGTAAATTTACAAACATATTTGATGTTGTTGATGTAATTTTACATGTAAATTTAGNTATTGACATTATATATGTATTATAACTCGCAGCTAACTTTTTATCTTATCTAGGAACTTTTGCTGAAATTTTTTTGAATCCGCCTCTGCCTTAGGGCCCTTGATCGGAATTGATGGAATACGTCCCTTGCTTGCTTCCGGAGAGTACATTAGTTTATTGTCCTCCACGTGGTCATACGCAGTCTGTAATTGCTTTTTTGACAATAAATTTATTATTTATTATTATCCTAATGAGAAATGACCCTGTGGTAGCTCAGGTGTTAGCATGTACGCTTCTCACTCAGAGACACCCCGGGATCAATTCCCGGCGGGGGCAAAGGAGAAAAAAAAATTGTTCGCTGCTTTTCACTTCAACGTCCCAATTGAGAAGCTCTAGTAACTCTTACTATACCTAGTAACACTAACTCTTAAACTAACTAACTAACTACTCTTACTAACACCTCCATGAGAGCCAAGTTGTCGGTAAACCCACCTACTAACATTAACACCCACCAACTCCTACCTCTTATCGCCTCGTGTAGATAAGATTCGGTTGCACGCCACATTTCCCATTTACGAATACTACATAAATGATAATAATAAATAATAACACAGTAACCGGGCTTGATGATAGCAATCCAAGATCAAGTGATAAAAGCAAAGAACTATCTGAAATATTTCATTAGGGACCCGAATTGAAGGGGCGATAAATGTAGAAATCGCAAAAGGAGAAAACCTGGAACTATCCAACATGTTGTGTCTGCATGCAGTGCTCTATCTCTCTCTCTGTCCCACTACTTACGTCCTCACAACCAAGTGGTTGCTATTATTCACCAGAGCTTAGGCATTAAGTTCAAACTGTTAAAAGAGAGTTCTCCATATTACAAATATATTTCTTCACCTGTATTGGAAACAGATAGATTCACTTTGTATTATGACAGATCTATAATTACAGACAGATGTGTCACTAACAATACATCGGACGTAGTGCTACGCGATAAAAGGCAAAAAAATACTGCGTTTTTTGATTGACATTGCCGTGTGCCAAAACAGACATAATATTGAGAAAACACGTAATGTTGAGAAGAAAACCAAGTATGTGGACCTGAGTAACGAAATCAAGAAGATCTGGAAGCAAAAGATAAAGTGTACATTGTGCTCTCACTGGTGTAACACACAAGCAGTTGCACGAAAGCCTTAATTCTCGGCTTTTGAATAAGAATGTTTATATGTACTGATGCAAAAAGCTGTCGTTCTGAATACTACCAACATTGTAAGAAAGTTCTTGAGTTATATATGGTTGGATGGANCCAACATTGTAAGAAAGTTCTTGAGTTATATATGGTTGGATGGATGGATGTGCTTGGCTCCGTAGCCCGTATTTTGTCTTTTACTAGCAGCAATGCTGAGGGAACAAACAAAACAACGATAGTAATAATAATAACAACAACAATTATAATAATAGATTCTGTTCCAGGCAAACAAATGGAGATCGCTCTTTTTAGCACAACCCACATTTCAAGAAAATGCGTCTAATCCTTTGGTGGGTAGCAATAAGGGATTAGAAATTCGAACCAGCTCGAACACATTTAGAGCTATGAAGTGAACATCACTACATCAAAATAATAATTAATAACAACAATAATAATCTCTGCTACTGGAGTCATTCCCAAGAAACTCCATGAAGGGCTAAGGCTGTTGGGACTGCATCCCAGTACGTACAAAGAGATGCAGAAATACATGCTCTATAGTTCGGAGATTTTTAGACGCACATAATGCCTTGGTGAAATACCCGCCTTAGGTATTATTTAACCAGTGAAATCTGAGGTTCAATTTAATATTATTATTATTATTATAATGAGTGGATCGGTCGATCTCTTTATTGTCGTCGTCACAATGACTTAACGCTACTGTGGGAATCGTGTTTTTTCCGACAATGTGGCAACGTCTCGTTGGCGCTGGTGCTGCGCTCTGGCGAGACGAAATGAGTCTCAAAGAGGCGCTTGTCAAATGTATTAATCGCTAATTGAATCGTTAATGCCGCTTTCATGACGCGATTTGGGGCTTATTACGAGATTAATGAGGAGAGATAAGAGACGATGAAAGCGGCGTTCCGTGGCACTTGCAGTTGCAGTTATCTCGAATCGGAAGAAGAAGCTAATGACTCTTGAAGGAGGAATCTCGATTCCACAAAATCCATCAGCGATTTCTCGAAGGGAAGTGAACTCTTGGGTAGAGATGCACACGCGGATGAAACACGTTTCATTCATCCAAATTCATTTAAATACACTTGCATCTTGTAATAATAATAATAATAATAATAATAATAAATTTATTGTCAAAAAACAGTTACAAACTGTGTATGACCACGTGGAGGACAATAAACTAATTTACTCTTCGGAAGCAAGCAAGGGACCATCCCAACAAGGGCCCTAAGGCAGAGGCGGATTCAACATTTTTTTTGCATAAGTTCCTAGATAAAAATAAAAAGTTAGCTGCGAGTTATAATACTAATATAATGTCAATATGATTCTAATTTAACGCAAATATGTTTGTAAATTTACATGTACAAGTTATTATCGAACTGTAGATTATTCTGAGTGTAGTGTTTAAAAAATCATAAGAGTTGAAAAAACCCCCACTAAATTCACGATTTATTGTTACAATAATAATAATAATAATAATAATAATAATAATAATAATGGGAATGTGAAGATCGAGTGGAGAAATTAATCCATACAGATTTAAACGGCCGAAATTCAACAAAAGCCTGTGTCCTGTGCGAAAATGATTGCGTGTAGTTCTTCAGAACGCGAACGTAGTTCAAGTTGTATGAAGTTAATACTGACCGATAAGAATTGGCGTATTCTTATTGACCATGTTTCAAGTTCATTATTTATTAAATTACATGGTCCGTATTTAGTATCGTGGAACCCAAATTCATACCTGGCTCGGGTTTTTCTCCGTTTTTCCTTCGTGAATTTAGTGGGTTTTTTTCAACTCTTATGATTTTTAAACACTATACTCAGAATAATATATATATCGATAATAACTTACGATCGAAATCACAATAAGAGCACGTCATCCCATTCATTCACAAGATATTTTAGTGGTTTAGTTCTACCTCGAATACTGCCTCAACTTTCCTTAAATCTCGAAAGACGTGATCATTTCCAACGTTTTGTTGCAGTGTGGTGCAACAAAGTATTAGACGGGAGAGGCGCACACTCCATTTATAATTTCATCTCATGATTCTTATTGAATAACTACCATTGTCCCAAGGAAATACTCGATGTTCTATTAATTCTGAAATAATGATGATGAGGTTTCAAAAGGGGATAATGTTTTCTCTCCGTCAGTCTCCGTAGTAAGATATTGATACATGGGGACGTTGCCTCGAGGCGCGCGATTCTTCTTTGTCCCGTAATTTCACTTTCAAACTTTTAATTCGACGAGTTGTCAATTATTTTTTCATTGTTGATCTCTCCTAATGATATTCTCTCTTTCTTCAACAAGCGGAGGTAACATCCCAAGTGACGTCAAGAAAATTACACGTCTGCAAAGAGAGATTTATTTTTTCCAAAGAGTTATATCTTCAGTGTTGCCAGGTCTTCAAATNATGAACACAGTTCAATAACAGATCAGCATAGGTCTGCTTTTCGTACAACCGAAAACTTTTCTTTGAGCAACATAGATCCTAATACACAAGGTACATAAGTGTTCATATGGTTTCAGTTCTGACACTGATTTTAAATACGCTGCAAAGTGCATTCCCGCTGTAACATATTAACATTACGAAGAAAAAAATCAAATTTGAGTTGTGGTTGATAAAAAGGTTAGTTATTATCTATCTTAATATTATATAAATATTTAGAAAACATTAAACTTCGACTTAATTTGTTGGTGACGTATTTGGAGTTTCCTTTCAGGATGAGGTCGAGATTGGTTTCTACGTTCTCTCCTGACAATGATATCATAATGTTTCTATTTAATGTTGTGAAAACAATTTTAAATATGTTTCCATTGAAAAAAAAAACCCTGCAAATTTGACAAGCTAGTTTTTTTAACGCATTCCATTATGTTGATGAAAATCATGATTTCATCTTCTTGGTCATGGCTCTTCAGTTAAGTTATCGTACAAAGTCAAATCGTACATCGTACACATGGCTAATTATCGTACATCTGACAACCTTGCGTATGATACATCGTAATTAACGCACTTTTAGTAGCAAAGAAATCGTCAATAACACACCCAGTATTGCCAAGTGAATTCAGGATAATTAATATCAAAATCTTTGCGTGACATGAGTTATTGTATGTTCAAGAGTGACGAATCTTATATATGTTGGGAGAGATTCTGATGTAATAGCAGAATAAATAAACAAAACTTATTGTAAAAAAAAGAAACAATCCCCAACTGCCTGAGATCAGGTGAAGAATAACAAACTGAGTTACTCTCCAGAAACAAGCAAGGGACCATCCCATCAATTCCGATGAAGGGCCTAAGGGCTGCAGTGGAGGATTTAGGACTTTAAGTAAATTAATTAATAAATTCATTCTGTAATCATTTATTGTTGCAAAATGAACCGTAGATGTTATGTTCAGTAAAAATTCTAGATCAGTCACATCAAAAGTATTAAATGACTTTCCCTCCCGCCTATGGAAAATCTGCCACTTCCCGGGTCACAATTGGGTTACAGAGATAATGTATTCAACTGTGCTAAGGTTGAGTACAGTTAGAAATAAATTATTATAAACAAAAAGGATAAAAAGCAACATGCAATAAAAGAAGTAGCTTAATCAGTATCATAACAATGGCGTGACGAAGTCTATGAGAAATCACTTACGTCATCCGAGATCACATGAAATACAACATTTATTGGTAAATTGTACTAACTTCTTGTATTTTTTTCACACCATAGAAGTAATAGAACATAAGAAAACTTTACACTGCGGATTTGAAGGGATTCAGTTTATTAAGAACTTTTATGGTTTTTGGAAGAGAATTAAACAAAATTAATCGTCAATGACTTTATTCCTGTAAATGTTTGTTTTTTACATTAACCCCAGTGGCGTAACTAGCACCCTGTCTGATAGACATTGCCCGGGGTCCCCCAGTCTCGTGGGACCCCCTGCCTTTGCAAGAAATAGATCTTCTTCGTGGTTCTTAACAGTTTCTGGAGAAAAATTCATCTTTCTAACAAAAGAATTTGATTATTAAAATAAACATTATTTTACGTAATTTAGTCCCAATTCATAAACGATTTTTCTTTTTCCTCATCTCCATTTTTTACTAATTGATCCAGAGTTTCCTCCTCGGACGCCAAATTCAATTGCGAGAACAGAAAGTTCCCTTTTGGATAAAATAAACCTCGTCAAGAATCACTTGAGAAATTCCACGAAGAAATGCCAAGGCAGATTAAGTCATTTCATTGTTCCGTCCATTGAATGTGAGGTTAGGAATGAAATGAGAAGCTAATTAGATCGCTTTTATTGAAAATATTTTCTGAAACGAATGTACGTCGTATGAAAATGGAAATATCTATCATTTTGCATTTTTTTTAAAAATACGATACGTAAATACTATTACATTTCAGTACTTAACAGTTACTAAGATATGTTGTATTTTTTACATTATTAAACAACAAAAATTTTTTTTCTGTATTAAATTTAACTCTGTTCAAACTTGAACACTGAGACTTTTGGGGTCTCGAAACTGGGTTTCGCCCGGCGAGAGTTACGCCACTGATTAACCCGATATGGCACCATGAACATTCAAAACTAATGTTCTATCCACGTAATCGATAGATCGCGGTTGGAAGTCTCGATTGAGTTCAGAACTCGATGTTTCAGACATTTCGAAATATGCTTCAAGCCTTTCACTTTCCTTGCTTCGCTTCGGACAAAAGATATTAAAAAATAAATAAAGAAAATCATTTCAAAAAAAGAAAAGAAAAAAGGTTTGGAGATCCACAGGATACACTCCTGGGGAAATTTCACAATTCTAGATCTAAAAGTTTCCGTGTCAAACGAACAAATTAAATTATGTTCACCGTTCAGTGAAAAAATCTAAATCGAATTTCAGAAATATTTCTTGGCAGCGCACTTAAACGATTCCTGAAGAATCCATAAACCGAGTTCCTAAGCTCTAGTCCTTTTCGTAGTCTTTCTGCGCGTCGCGGAGTTTCCCTAAAAAAACCTCTTAAAAGTTTATAAAAATGTTAAGAATGAAAAAAAATCGCTTTATGTTTCTGGATCCTTTCTGAATAACGCGTGAGCAAAATTTCGAAGGTTTTCATGATTTCACCGATTAACGCAAAACACAGCGAACACACAGACACACATTTACTCCCAGATATTTTATACATATTACAAAACTAAGTCACTTTCATGTCTGTCTGTGTCTTCGGAGACGTACATTCGCTTACGCTGCTGTCTAAACGGTTTAGAGGTAGGTGACGACTATGAAAAGCGAAAGTGCATCGTCAAAGGCTTGCGAACCCGGGACCTCCTGCTCTGACCGCAAATGTGCTGTCCACTGCACCACCCGCTTCGACTCCCAAGTCCGTAGGTAGGTAGGTAGGCGGAGCAGAGCAGCCTTTGGCCACTCACATTCCCTGAATGAGGATGTNCTCCTCCTCGAGTAGGAAGTTATTGTTCGCCTCGAAGAGTTCTACAAAAAAGTACGCGACAGCATCTAATGTCAATCTACAAAGGTTAACCTAAATCATAAAAAAAAAAAGGTTTTCAAAATAGATAATAAATCGAGCAGGTAAACATAAAGGTAATCCTCATCAGATTAAATGCTTTCTATGTTTCGTACCTTTAAGAAAGATGAGAACTGCATTTACATCCTACAATTTGGACAAATAGTTTAGATTTTAGTGTTGTAGTTTTACAAAGCAGCCGCCATCTCGTGTTGCCTCCTCACGAGGCGAAGCTTTCGACTGGCGAAGCGCTCCCTGCCGTGAACATAACGGAAACATACGGGCGGGAGTTCCTTCTGTTTTATATTATTATATATTTTATGAATTAGGTGAATGATCCCGGCGTCGCTGGAGAGACGGCGTTGGTTACATAGTTAAGGAAAACATCGCCACCAATCCGTGTAGTGACCCCACTCCATGTAGGTGGTGTTACCTTCCACGGGAACAGAACTTGGAATTAAATGGCATCAGGAGTGTCACTATTCATCTGCTGACGTCATAAACAACGCATTTGACTCCTTTGAAGGTTTTCATAGGAACCTCTAAATATTCAGAATATTCAAACATTTTCAGTTCGAGCAGAAAATTCAAAATAAATTAGGAAGTGATACATTTATTCATTAATTCTTGTATCTGGAATTTAACGCATCCAAACATACCTCGAGTTCGTTCCCCCCAAGTTGGTACTCCTTGGGTTCCTGGTGTTCCTTGGAAACTAGATTAAACGTGGGTACAATGTTTCTTTTACTTTTGATTCTATTGAGTTTTGGTCTTTAATTTCAAACATTTTCCTTCACAATTTCAATTCTTTCCTTTCAGATAAAAATATCTAGACGAACGAAAAACTAGTGGTGCAAGACAATTGCACTTTGTACATTGTGAATGAGACGGGCCCGAGAGGTGAACGGGATGGCGCAGTTGGTAGGCGCATGAGCGCGTAGAGCTCAAGGTCCCGGGTTCGAATCCCGGTCCCGTCTCCCATTTTCATTCGACGTAACATGATTAATCTGTTACCTGGCGGTGAGGTTCACCGCAATCTAGGAGATTTCTATACTGTTTTTTATTTGAAATTTGGTAGTGAAATAAATATCAGAATAATATTTCAAAACATATAGCGACATATCTGTCTTAAAAGTAACTTAAAAGTGTTATGTAAATGTAATTTTGTTGTAGACAGAAATTGATGTATTTCCGTATCTGCAGTGCGTTTGCTGTCCTCCTATGTATTTTATCTTTATCATATCTTTCATTACAGCTCATGAAAAGTGTATTCTCCGTCTGCTTGATCCATTTACACTGCTAAATATTATTGAAGCTTCTGGAAACAGTAAACTAATGCTTAAGTGTAGCAGACAGAAATTATTTTATTGCGTGTATACCAAACTTTCAAGAGAAATACCACTAATGCGGATGACATGCACACTAATTGTACTTTACGTACAGAATGTTAAGTGTAAAATGTATAAATTGTTTGTATAAAATGAGAGAAAAATGTTTAGAGTCGTTT
Source organism: Laupala kohalensis (assembly GCA_002313205.1). Taxonomy (NCBI): domain Eukaryota; kingdom Metazoa; phylum Arthropoda; class Insecta; order Orthoptera; family Trigonidiidae; genus Laupala; species Laupala kohalensis. The sequence goes on along the minus strand of NNCF01125811.1, from coordinate 103,850 downwards.
TTTAGAAATATTTGAAAGAGTACTTTGACCTTCTTGTGAACTACCCTTTGTTTAAAAGTAAAAAAAAAATAGAGCACGTGCATCGACAAAAAGTACATTCTACCGTAAATACGAATTAAATTGATCCATCCATTGACTAAGAATCGCTGCGAACAGACGGACGGACGTTAAGCCAAAAACAACTTTTTCAGAATTAACTGTCCCCGAAACGGATATTTCTATATTCTACGTATACGAGAAAGTAAACAAAATCATTAAAATGTAATCCATTCATACGGAGATTATCATGTTATTAATAATAAATATATTCTTCTTTCTGTTTGACGTCATACATCTTTTAGCCACGTCTCATTTTCCTTAAGAAATTATTCCTTTAATAATTTCCTTCACGGTGTAGGAGAAGCCGTTGTGGTAATCTAAATTTTAATTAACTTACAAGAATGCAGCCAGAATAATTTCCCCCTTTCATCCTTCACAACTCCATTGAATGCGAAGCCTTTTTGTATATTCATTGGGAACAAAATTATTCCGTCAAGTACGTTGACTTGAAAAGGACCGATAGACTCACCTTATTCTATAATCAGCTTGTCTATTCCTTGTTCTCCACGTAATCAGTTCGTCATTTATTGAAAGCGCCGCCATTTTGCGAACAGGAAGACAGATTGAGAGACGGCCATTTTGAATGGTGATGAGTGACAGATATTGAAGCTTCCTTGCTGCAGCCCCAGAACTGGTTTTTAATTAAATTATAAAGACGATAACGTGGATGTTGGTTCATCAATTATGTCAAGGATCTATTGATGAGATTGAAGGTTTTGACACTCTATTCAACACTCGGTCGTTCAACTACGATTGTGCATTGTTTATCCTTACTCTTTGTATATGTTTTTTAGAATCCATAAACTTTTTTTTTCCTTTATTGCTTAATACGTTTCTGTAAATATTTTCTTAAGTCTTTGAAAATGCCACTATAAGTTAACATTGTGCATTCCTATGAGTATTATGAGGTTTATTAAGTCCACTCGATAAATATAAATTTATATCTGAAATCTCTTTCAATCTTTTGTGTCAAGGTAGTAAAAGATCTCTAAGAAAAACTACAGCATAAAAATGTCATTATTCAATATGAGACTTATAAACAACTTATGTGCTAAAAAGAATTGATCTGATGACAAAAAATAGTAATAGCAAAATATCTATTCCAACCCTTTTCTAAGTTTAAATTAATGCAGCATCTCCGATTTTATACTGATTCAGATGGTATTATAAAATGGTTCATCTTTTATTGTGAACTCATAAATAGTGTTGATGCTGATAAACATATGCTATACCGAATTATTAGATATTGTGAAGGAATTTCAATTGAATTATTCTTTAGTGAAAAATTGATTAGAATGGCTGTGTATAGCAGTTTTACTAAAAATGTTTCAAACGTTCAAAATTACGAAATTAATTTTTCTTTTCTCTGTTAAGCACGCTTTTTCAAACTCCTCTTTTTAAATTGAACCAAGATTTATTGTTAAATATTGGTTTGGATCAATTAAACTGCATTATGGAATGTAAATATATAAAAGCGAAATACCACTCAATGATTGACTAATCATGAATTTTTTTAGAGTTACGAAACCTAAGAACTTAAAATTTGGCAAGCAGGTTCCTCTCAGGTTTTTTGGAAAGCCGCTAAGAAAAGATTTTAGGAATATCCACCCTTAACGGGGTAAAATGGGGGTTAGAATGTTTTGTTGTATCCCTTCATAACTCTACAGTGTCTGGAGCAATTTCAACCAGCCCGCTGCCCCCCCTTCCCTAAGGCGGGTGGAAAGAGAGTGACGTGTAGAAATCAGTGAAGAATCCGATATTAGATTTGGAAACTGTACTTTTCGGTGCCCTGGAGATGGATTAGAGCGCCTCCGATGCTTTTGTATGTTCACAATCAGTCCACATTGCAGACGATACACCCCTAACGTCCCTGGGAGAGAGAGAAAACGAAGAACAGGTAAAAAGAATTTTTTAAAGTCCGATATTTGTGTTGCAAACATACATTTCTTTTTACGACGCAGAGGAGCAGAGAGGCACTCTCTCAATGTCGGTCAAGTCCACGATCATCCCCTGTGAGGGAATGTTCTCGCTTAGGGAAAGAGGTGAAATGTACAAAGCCTCTGCCTTTGCCTTAGGACCCTTCATCGGAATTGATGGAAAACGTCCCTTGCTTGCTTTTGAAGAGTAAATTAGTTTATTGTCCTCCACGTGGTCATACACAGTTTGTAACTGCTGTTTTTGACAATAAATTTATGTATTTATTTATTTACAAATAAACGAAAATGAGTGTTGAGAGCATAGTTTTCGGGACCGCTGAAATTAGTCGTGACATTCTCGAAGACGTCAGAGTTCACAATCAGCCCGTATAATCTCCTGCACCCCTAGGGAAGGGGATGTCATGATAAAAATAATCGAGTAGGATAGTTACCAGTCACCGAATCCATAACTTTCGGAGTTGATAGTGAAACCCTGATATGGTGTGAGTCCAAATCGAGCCGACATGACACAAACACTCCCCTAGCACCCTTTGGGTGACGGGGCGGTGATAGGTTTATGAATAAAAATAGTTGGAATATAATTTTTAAACACAAAAAAAACAACTGAAAGTTGCATCGGTTCCGTGGTTTTAGGGTTGACGAACAACCAATGATTTTATGTTAAAGTTGGGATCACATAAGGGAGATGGGAGGAGGGAAGAGTGAGACTGAAACATAACCTAAAAATACTGATATTAGAGCCCCGCGTGGGTTTTGTGTATTCTCAGACGAATAATCGAATTTCCAAAATGACATTTTATGCACCCCCTTCAGACGACAGAGGTGTACGACACCCCTAGTGGTGAGGGTTGGGAAGAACTTTATTCAAAACATCCGCTAAGAGAAAAGGATTTTACGAAAATTCCCCGCTCAAGTAGTGAAGTGAGGAGCATTGAGGAAAACCCTCATGTGGATAACATCATCACTCCGAATATCGTTGGGAATGTGAGAAACAATAAAGTTGCTGAAATATTACAAATTTCACGCGAGCGACGCCGCGGGGACTCAGCTTATTTCATTTGAGCAGACAATTCTTCTATATCTGAAACAACACAACCATATTTGTAGAACATCGCCATTTTATTATTTCAAAATAAGTTTATCAAAATTTTTAAAACTTAAATCCAAAAACACTCGTGATGGATTTTGAATTCTATTTGTTCTACTTTAAACCTTCGTTATCTAAAATATTTTCTATGTTTTTTTTTACAACTAAGTAGAATAGTGATAATTGTTTTTATTTTAATTCAATATTTGACTTATTTTATAACTCTGTAATTATTATTTAAAAATAATTTTGATAATTTAAAATATAATAATTCTGCATCATACAAATCGACAAGTCTTCTGCAAATAGCAAAAAAAAAAAACCCAACAACAACGAAATTTACTCATTCGTTTGCTCGAAATCGCTGCGTGTAGAGATCAACTGTTGGATTTTGTATTTTAGAAACCGCTTCTTCACTGCGGGGAAGTACCCAAACGGATATTTCACTCGAAATCTCAAAGACGGAACATTTCCGCGCAACGCGAATGGATTGTGAAGAGGACGACACCTACATTTTTTGTTGTTCTTCTTCTTCCTTCCTTCCACCAGGACGAGCGAGATGCTAAATTAAATTTATGTATAAACGATGTATATTATTTGGTGAATTTTAGAATCCATCACATTGGTTTAATCAATACGACGAAATGACGAGCAACTTCAGAATGTTTAATTAGCTCAAACTTATATAAAAAATTGCTTCACCGTGCAGCTCTTGTCTGAAATGTGTACATATTCACAACTTCTTTTANAATTGCTTCACCGTGCAGCTCTTGTCTGAAATGTGTACATATTCACAACTTCTTTTACCCGACAGACTATGCCGTGTTAATAAAACAAACTAAAAAAAACCTCTTTTTGAAACAAGTTTCATTTTTAAAATGTACTGTACTAAAATGTAAAAAAATAATGTCATTAAAACTGAAAATAAAAAAGTTGATAAAAAAATTATAGAATTACTTGAGGTGCGAAACAGCATAATTACTAATACTAATTCAAAATTTCTGAAAAAAAAATCAAGATTATAAAATTTTATGATTTTTTTTTGATCAAATTTCTTGAAAATAATTTTTTACTTTTTAGTACAGCATATTCTTAAAATAAAAACTTGTTCGAAAAAAGTTTATTTAGGTTATTCTATACATTTTAGTATTAGAATTTGTTTATTTATTTATCTATCAAATGAGCTCTGGAAAAAACCCGAATATTCCAAAATACTATTCGCCATTGTTTTACACGTCATGCCTTTCGCGCATCGTCTCAAGGGGTGTCAGGGTTGTCTTCTCTGCACAATTTCTGTCCTCTGATAGTCAATCATACGGGTACTAACTGCGGTTCAAATTAATAATAAATTTATTGTCAAAAAACAGTACAAACTGCGTATGACCACGTGGAGGACAATAAACTAANTAGTCAATCATACGGGTACTAACTGCGGTTCAAATTAATAATAAATTTATTGTCAAAAAACAGTACAAACTGCTTATGACCACGTGGAGGACAATAAACTAATTAATAAACTAATTACTTTAGGCATTCTAGAGTTGTGGTGGGATATTACTTTTTACCCCCTTAGGAGTAGATTTTCGTAAACTGGCATAATAATCATCTATTGTCATGCAAACCACACACATCAGTAAAATTTCAGCTCGATTTGGAGACTTGGAAATGACAGAAAAATCGATTTACCAATTTCGACACGGAAGGACATCATGTTCGTAAGAACGAAGCGAGTTACGTAAAGAGCTTGTAATTATATATACAGAGTGCAGGGCTTCGTACAACTCAGTGCTGTAGAAAAATGCGCTGGTTTCATTTGCAGCATCCGCGTCTTCGTACCGTAACTTTGTCTTTCGTTCCCGTTCTTTTCAAATCGGCCACATTTACATCTGCGCCGAAGTTTTCTCTCTCTCTCTCTCTCTCTGTCAGGATAAGATGGTAACAATATTGTAAAGGTCGGGTATTTTACGCACGGTCATATTCCTGTGTCATACCTATATTTTCAAAGATGTATGATGATGATGTATGTATACAGGAGTGGAAACTTCCTTAGTTGAGGATAGGGGTTCGATACGTCGTACGAAAAACGTCGTCAGTTGGGAAGTACACCCCACTGGGGGATCAGTTTCGGCTGAGTATGGGCTAGGTGAACCCACGGCCCCGAACTGGGGACTGGTACTGCGCCACCAATCCTCCTCCCCCCAGGGGACATACATCTAGTAAGTACGTGTTTGGCAAACACGGGGCCCCGAGCTGAGTCTGGCATTACTTCCACATACTTGTGGGAGGCTCCTTCCTTTCTCTTTCCTGACCTTCCTTGGTCACCTCTTCTTGTTCTTTTCGATCACGACGCCATTGTGGGTAGGGTATCTTTCATTTTCCTCATTCCTCTCATTTTTTGTCCCCCCTTATTCTTTTCCCCCCCTCATGTTATGTGCCCCCCTCATTTTAACCCCCCCCTCCATTTGATGTATGTTGTGAGATATGTTTTGGTGTGTTGTAGATCAGTAGGGTTTGTAGTGGGTAGGGTTGAATCATTCGACGAGTCCCACACGCGGGGAGAGTCATGTTGGCTCTCCCTAGTGCGTAACTGCATTTTCCTCCCTACCTGTACAAGTTTTTGACCTTTGATGTCTACATGAGCCGTAAAAAGCCCCACGAAAAAAAAAGGCCACCAATCCTCGGACACCGTAAACTTTGGGCACATTTCAGCGACCAACATGGTGGAAAGGTTTGTATTTTGTCAAGAACGGGGATCTTGCCTTCATCGGCCGGGTCGCGAGGAAAGATGAAACCTCTATTAAAAAAAAAAATCAACCTCAACCTGTGTTACGCGCTAATGAGGTGAATGGGTGTTGAGGATAAAAACTCGCTAACGGACAGCCTCTTGGGCAACTGCCGCTCCTCAGTTGAACGAGTGGCTTAGTGATGCGGGGGTTGCACGTCGCTGGACATCTGTTCCTCCGAACTCGTGAGACAGGATATCAGAAGTTTTGATTGGACCGCAAGGGGGGTTGCGAAGCGGCAGAAAGTTGGGAGCCCTNAGCCCTCCCGCTTCAGAAGAAAATAAGGAAAAGAAACAGAACATTCAACACCAGAATGTTTTTATTGTAATGAATAGAGTGGAAGGATCCATGGAGAAAATTTCACCTTTTTACATTCACAAAACGCTGGAAGGAATTTGTGGTACATTGCAATCCCTCAGAAGATTGCGAAACAGTTTGATGATGTTCGAAACAAAGTACAATAAACAAGCATCGACCCTTCTTAATTGTAAACTGCTGGGAGAGTTTCCTGTGAAGTGCGAACTCCACGCTGCGCTTAATCCCAGCAAAGGGAGTAGTAAGATGCAGGGACATTATGGATATGTCAACACAAGAACTTGTTGCAGAATGGGAGTCTGACCACGTGGTTGAGGTCAGTCAAATCATGAGGAAGGTTAATGGTGTTGACTGGAAGTGACTAATACTGGGTCCGGTGGAGCTTAATTTCCTACCCTTCCAGACTCTCCAAACGTGAATGTAAAGAATTTTTGCGTAATAATGTCGTGTTCGATAAGTCACTGCTGAGACAATACTTGAAATTACTCATTTTTCAACTTCTGTCGTGTTTTCGGCGAAAACGGTTGAATTGACCCCAATTTGTTAGAAAAGATGAGATACGTAGAATTAACAAACGAAACTAGTATTGACGTGATTAGTATTTCTGCACAAAGTGAATAGTTACCGAGATCTGGACGCTTTTCTGAAGAGACGAAGCGCGCGCGACGTATTTTCAATCCCCCCCCTTTATATCTGACTCCAGCAACATGCACTTAAGCTACCCTATATTGATTTATTTATACTTATTTATTGATTGATTTATTGATTCAGGCCATGAGACCTTGAGGCCTGTTCTTCCACCTAACCCTTGGACTTTTGAGTGAGGGAATTGGGAAGGAGAGATGTTGGGTTGCCAGGGAACTTAATGGTAACGAACCGACATTCGTCTGCTGGAGTGGGTGATGGAAACCCCAGCTGAAAACCTCACCCAGTTCGCTCGAGCTGGGTTTGAACCCACTCAACGAGGTTGAGGAAGCGAAGACAGCTGACCCTCTAGAACCTTCTCAAAAACGAATCTTGAGAGAAAATGCGGTGCGGAATTTTTGCATACTCATGTCGTCAGATCCTAATTGACAGAACAGAACGACGCGAAAAGCGTTACCTGGGAGACAATGTATGACGCAAAAACAGAGTAAAAACTCACGTTTGCGATTTATGTAAAAAAAGAAAAATATTTGAAAATATTGTTTGTCACTTAGATTCGTTATTCATTACCTTTTCTGAGAAAGAAACGTATTTGCGTCAACTTGGAGCTCAGATGGGTGCCTGGTCATTGAGGCCCAGAAGGGCACCGAATGGTTGATAAACTTGCGAAGAAGGGTTCCCTGACACCTTATTTCGGACCGGAACCANAATAACTCGAGCCGAGGTCCTTAACTGGGCAGTGGATTGTGGAAACAGCAGCCCGGCCAACGGTGTGGCAAATCCATTTCTGCCCTTGTCACATCCCTTATTCACATGTTCAGGGAAGACCCCCGGGACAGTGACGGGACTAACCACAGGACAAAGCCCTGTCCTGAAACACCTTAAAGAAGTAGAGCTGTTCAATGGAGGCGAAACTATAGTCGTCTGGAGAAACTGCTCCAAACTTCGATTCTAACCTTGTCAGGAAGGGCGCGCAAGTGATAAGACGCCGTTACCTGGACGTCGTGGGCTGCGCAATGGGCTCTTCATAGCCTAACTGCACAGGCCAGTCTCTGCCCGTGTACAAACCCTCTTCTAAACTAACTGTGTACTCCAAGTCATGTAACTGTGGCGAAAATAATTCAATATGGCTACCTAACACAAATTGCCAACATCTACGAATTTAAGTAATATCCAAATATGTATTAATGTAATAACACAACAAACCAAGACACAAGGTAATATTTGTCCCACACTTTGCTCGATGCGGAAAGAACAGAATAACGTACAAAACCACGCGAATTGAATCGGTGTCCGAGGATGGCGATGGATTTAAGTATTCAGGAATTCGAATGTGCTGCCAACATAACGCAAGGTACAAATATAATTTCTCTCGTCGGAGGAGAAAAAGTGTTGACTGAAACGTAGCTAACAATTCTCATCCTTATTTTAGCTGAAACGTTGAATCTTTAGCCTCTGCCTCAGGACCTTCGATACAGGAATACGTCCCTTTGCTTCCTTCCGGAGACTAAATTACTTTATTGTCCTCTACGTGTAATCGCTTTTTTTTGTCAATTTATTTATTCACGATTCCTCTGAGTAAAACCCGGTAGTCTAAATAATTTCCCGACGCAAAATCCGGGAATACTCGCTGATAAAATTAAAAAAAAAAAAAAGTTGCTGGTATGATTTTGATGAATATGGTGGATCCATTATAAAATAACGATCAGGAGAAATTAGAGTGAGAAAATAACGCTTGAGATAGGCGTGGGTCGTCGTGCTTGTATAACCAGATCCAAACATTTCGTCTGGAAATCAATAATTCGCCGTGACGTTCTCGTATGGAGAGAGACGAAACAAGAGAAGGGAAAAAAAGAACATCTGACGGCGCGTCGGCGCCTCGGGGGGTGATGGAGGGGGGGAGAGTTAATAGGGGCAAGAGGTGGAGAACAGTTGCTTTAGCAGAGGATAACGCAGAGGATCGAGGCAACACTCTCGACAAGAGACTGGCGTTGGTTGCCATGGCGATTGTTGAGTGCAAAACTAATCCCGTAGTTCTGGTGTTATCAAAGCGTGTTCTCATTGCACTCTGATCGTTATAAACACCAAAAACACACACATTTATTTTGCCTGATGACAAGAAAGAGAGTTATCAAATAAACATGTCATATCAGACTGTTTTGGGGGACGAGAAAACATATATTCGAGAAAGGATAGATCTCTTTCTTTCCTCCTATGACATGTAAATACAATCAAGAAAATTTAACTAAACCTTTACGATGTAAGGTTCATTATCTCGCATATATACTTCATACTGGGATATGTAAAATTGAGGTTATGCCGTCAAGAACGTAAGATCTTTTGATATCTTACTTTACGTTCTTTATCTACGACCGTTTTTTAATTTTTTCATCCTCCGGAAATCTCAAGAATGAGCAACTATCCCGCTCATTGTAGAGAAAACAGTTTGCAACAAAGTACATCCGAATTTTTCTTAAAAGTATTAAGCTTAGCAACGGCACCTGGAAGTTTGTTTCGAAACACGGCGAGCGGTTGCTATGGACGTGACGTCACACTAATTTCATATATTTGATAGAAAATGTTTGTTTTTATTAATTTACGTCCATTTATTTGAATGCGATATTTTTTCTACTTCCATAAGTTTTTGCTCCTTTCAGTGCAAAGGATACGAATTACAAACCGATCGAGCCTCTGCGCAACAATGAATGAAACGCTACAATGGATTCTTATAGAAGACACACCAAGATGAAGACGTGTCTACGCCATTCACCCACTGCACCAGTGCTTCTACAATGTAAAAGAATTTATTGATTTTCATAAAAGTTAAATCCGTCTTGTACTTTATCACGCCATTGCTGTAGTACTTTTTAAATAATTTATAA
>NNCF01125811.1:1031-17513 GCA_002313205.1 Laupala kohalensis | reverse complement strand
TTTTTATTATACACGTCTTGGACTTCCATTACAAAAAATATTCTTTATGTTCTTAATTTCAATAAACTTTATTATTCTCTGTATTAAAATGACATCTCACGTTGTCTCACATCGCCGTCATAGGGAATAAAACACAAATTAAACTTCTCCGTAAAAAGATTTGCTTCTTACTCTAATGATAATTAATAACCGTTAAAGAACAGGTCAAATATAATTTTATTAAAAAAATGACTTTCGTATAATTCAAAAGATCTTATAATTTCGTCCACAGAATCAAGAAGGAAGAACGATAGGTTTTACACAGGCTTTGTGGCACGTTGCTTAAGTGCTCGCTAGACGGATAGTGTGAAGTGAATTTACCTGGTTCAAATCCACTTTTAANTTAGAAGACTAAACATCTTCTACGGAAAGTATTCAATGCTCGCTAAGTTGTGGATTTCTTTGTTTGTATTTTTGGAGCCCTGAAAAGGGCTGTTTTGTCCACTTAATAACCAGTCCAATACCCGTCATAGTCTTTCGCGTCTTGCAACCGTCTAGGGATTGAGCTAACTAAGGTTGACACGAGAGTCGTGTTGTTGGGAACTTCCTCTTACGCCTCACATACAACATCTCAGAGCGCATCAGTGGTTGTGGGAGGTGGATCAGTCCGATTTTCAGCCATAACACGCTTCGTCTTCGCCACACGTTTTCGATTGGGTCGAGGTCAGGGGTTTCCAAGGGTGTGCAAGGGCCAGTGGAGAATTTTCACTTCCTCCTGCTCTGTAACCCATTCCTGCACAAAATGAGACGTGTGGACATATGAAAAAATAGTTCTTCAGCAACATACAATTGCCACACCGAAGGGATCATAATATCTCGCAAGATATGGAGATACTGATGCCCATCAAGACGACCTTGTATTCTGTGAAGAACGCCTACACCGCGAGAACTTATCCAACCTCAACAAGCCACAGATACGCGTCTAGATCGTACTCTCTCTCACATACTCAGGACAGGTTCCACGAAGTCGATATATGCGCACGGGTCCGTCATTTGCAGAGGAAAATACACTCTCGTCTGAGAAATTCACTTTTCCCCAATTACGATTAATGTTTTCTTCGGCAAGTTATAACCTATATACTCTACGTTCCTCGAAAAGCGCCTCCTTTGTCGCTGTCCTCCTAGATCGGAGTCTATTATCTCTCAGACGGTTTCTAACAGTTCTCGCGCAACCGGGAAAATTAGACAGGCGCCTTAACTGTTCTGAAGAGCGGAAAGGATTCTCCTTATCCTCGTTCACCAAAACGGCGTCCTAGGCTTCGGTAGACACTCGCCACAATCAAGTACCAGCACGCCTTCCAATCTCCCCAGTTTCACGATATTGTTGAACACACTTGCAAGCAGTTCTCCGACTTACTCGATATTGCCTTTCAGCTGCCGAGGCACTGAAATTGGCACTTTCCCCCAACGCAATCACCTTTTCGCTAACGGAGTGCTCGTGATGAGACACGGCAATAGAATACTTCGCAAGGTTCACTTTTCTAATCTCGTGTAAGTCAAGCTCCCCCTCCACTGAGAAACACGAGGTTGTCTGATCAGATAAGATAAGGTATTGCAAACATTTCCAATTACAGTCGTAGATGAAAGAAATAATTTCAACAAATAACTATACAAAGAAAAAATGCAGATTTTTGTATATTTTTCTAGGGATTGACGAAATTTTGTTTCCAAAGAATACTTTTATATAATGAATATAATAATATCTGAGTGTAGAATGAACTAATTTGAAGTATATTGGCCCTCCCAACTGCATGGGAGACGTGGCTAAGGAAAACAAAGCCCTACCACGAATGATACGATCTATAAGTTCCTGGTTCAATCCCAGGTGATATATGAGAAAATATTTTTGAATGCAAATTCAATTGTAAATTAGCTGAGAATGTCTGTATGAGATAAAAACGATATCTTCATGAAAGCTCTCACAATGCTGAAAAAATCTAAATGTGTTATTGGGCAACGTCGCATAACGCGCCATCGCACCAACTTTGTTGGTATCTAAGCAGATAACAAGCTTTCGCATTTCATTTCCGTAGCATCTGATATATTCGAACGTGATCGCATTACTTTTATTTTTATTTAACGTGTTGAAAAAACCGTAACATGCAATGCTAAGAAAATCGAAATTGGGCACCGTTTTATAAGATCATTATTATTTTAATACAACCTAGCTTTCTCAAGCATTAAGTTTGATTTATGCAATAGTCTCGCGTAACTACTTTATTCACACTTTGTAATGTGGCTCTTCCAATTCCCAATTTAGATACATTTAAATTTGATATTGCAGATTTTGGAATAGAGACATGTATTAGTCACCATGTGCGCCTTTGAATGAAACCTACAAGGACAACCAACCCTATCATTTGCTAATATCAAACTAATTATAATTTTAAAAGTGTATTTTAACATTCTGTCCAAAAATCAATAAGGCATATGGTTTAGAGTGGGATCTAATATTGGGTGTGTTGAAACAATATTTCTAATTGAAAATAACAAATTACTGATAGTAAATTTGTCATTGCGATATCTCTCCATAATTACGTTTGTCTTCTCGGTCGATGCGATCTAAAGTTGAGTTATTTCAGGTTACAGAATATGAAATCCTACTGATTTAATAACGAAAGTTTCATCTTTGGTGACCAGCATAAATCTAGCAAAAAATTCTGAAATAGAAATAAAAGTAATGTGTTTTTTAAATTGTAAATGCTCAGATCAAAACTACATTTAGTAACATTATTGAATTTGAGAAAAGTGTTTTATAAGATAAATACGTCTAAATATTGTGTTTGAATTAATACCTCCTATGGATATATCAGTGCTTTCCAATTTGTGAGACTGTTTTGATATCCGTTTTCTAAAACTTGTTCGTTTGTAATCTAATATTTTTGTTGTTACAAATCTTGCTATAATTTTAATAAGTGCAAATAATATAACATCTTCAGAGGTATCGATACATCTTCAGAGATAAAAGTTTCACAGTGATATCACTAAACACGTATCACACTAGAAAAAACGATTATTCGAACAACTAATTGTAAGCAAAGAAATTGTCTACAAGAATAGAAACTTCAGGATTGGGGGTATGTACGAAAAACGTCGTCAGTTAGAAAGTATCAACCCGTCATCAGCGCCTTCAGACGGTGGCATTATAACTAATTCAACTGGTTTAAAAGATCCCATTCCCTCAATCCTACACATGTTAAACAGCCAAATGTATATCACTTTACCGCGAAGTGGTTAAATTTTACTATTAAGCAAAATGTAAACAGTTACAATTAAGTAGACTGTATAGTCTCCTTGGTTACAATATATGAGCCGAATTAAGAGAATTGGATCTTTTAAACCCGTTGAATTAGTTCAAAAACCATCCAATGACGGCGCTAATGACGGGTTCGTACTTCTCAACTGACTACCTTTTATTTATAAAAAGTCGAACCCCATCCCCCAACTAACGAAAGAAATTTCCCACTCTTGTGTACATAGTCTCCTTGGTTTGTACTGTCGTAGCATTGCGCGTCCATTTATTCATTTGATCATAACAGAGACATTAGGAATAACGACGACAATTATATTTTGTATTTCCAATGTAGACATATTTCAACAGCAGCCATGTTAAATTATTATCTCCATTTGTATATATCACTATAACACCAGGTAATCTGTATTATATAATTAACATGTACCATTAAACATAAATATGTATATTTCATTCATTTTAAGATAAATATTCTAAATGAATTATGTTCTATTGTTGAATTGTTTCCATTTAATTTACAGTGTATATTGTTCTTTAGTTTTGTTTTGTGATACCTCAATATCATTGTTCTTTCACATCTAAATTAGCTTTTCTTACCCTGAATTCCACCTCTAGATTTCGTTTAAAAGCAAAAGGAAAGAGATCTGTTCGTTTGTATACATCCTGCGGGTTTCAAGGACGTTCGATTGAGGAAATGAAGAAAAGTCTTCATTTCTTTTCACTCCGCTTTCAGCGAGGTAAAACTTAGATTATACTTTCTCTTTTGAATATAAACTTATATACTTGCATTGAAATTGTATATAATGTGTAAAATTACTTTCATTTAGTGATTCTGTTATTTATTGTTTGCAATGTAATTACTTTTCATCTGCTTTCCGTTTACGCAAACAAATGTTAACATTAATGACAAAGTTACTGTAAAAGTTTACTCTCACACTAGAATTAGTTAAACAGGTTTAAAACATTTAAAAATTTTATTGAGGTGTAATTTCTCTTTACCATTTTGCAACTGCATTTTTCAATGTTACAAAATGCTGACATCAATATACCGTTAAGAGTTGATGTAAGTTGGAGAATTTATAAATTTCCTCGGTTCTTTTCAATCATCGGTTAGTAGATGACTTTTTCCATTTAGAAAAACAAATTTGTAGTTTTCAGAGCAAATTCGTGATTTTTCAATTACTTAGTACGTCAGTACGATTTTAAAATTATTGATACAAACTCTGCAGCGTTTGAAACAACATTTTTTAAGCAACTTTGGTTTTAGATTGACAAGAATTTCTTTCTAATTTTTCTACAAACAATATATTCTTCTCTAACGATCACCTCGTTTCGAATGTTTCAAATAGGCTCTTAACTATTTTACATGTGTTATATATATTAATTAAAGAAATAATTGTGTTGATTTGAGAAAAATTCAAAATTAAACATTAAAGAGAATGTTATAATAAATGACAATCGAAGTCTAATATAAAAAAAAATTATTTTTAAAGAATTACAATTGATGGATTGCTATTTCAAGAAATTAGTAAATATTGGCCATCAATACTGAAATTACCCAAGAGCTAAAGAAGGACATTTTTCAACCATAATTCGTATGCCATCGAAAAAGATGCGTCATAAGCGAATTTCCTGTTTCCACATTGATAACGCTTTAGTGAAAGAACGTACAAAGAGTGGAAACGTCAGTAGTTCAGTTGAATCTGTTCTCGTATGTTCGCGCTTCAAGATGGCGTTTTTTGTGGCGATGTTGATCTGTTCGGTTTTCGTAGATGTTCATAGAAGTGTATCTGGACAATCGTTGTGTAAATGTTCTTCTCAGCAACTTGATTGCAGCGGCCAGAATCTTACTTCGTTGCATGAGACTCTTCAAAGTCATTTAAATTGTGAAGGTGCATCACGTTTTATAAATGTGAGTTACAACAATTTAAAAACTCTGAACTTTCCAAAAGAATTTATGCAAAGAAATAGAAATGCAGATATTAATGCACAAAATAACTATCTAACATCATTAAATGGACTTGAAGATTGGACAGGGAGATATCTCAGCATTAAAGGAAACAACTTTTCGTCCGTCAACGTCTCTCCATGGAAGAAACATCTCAAAGGACTACACATTTCATTGAATCATCTTACAATACTGGATCTGTCTACAATGGAAAACCTCTTTACCGTAGATGCTTCTGCTAATTCTATGTCTCATTTGATCCTACCACGTAAACGATGCTCATTAGAACGTTTATACTTAAATTTCAATAAATTATCAATGTTACCTATGGACCTTAGAAAGTGTTATAACCTTACTGCGCTTATTGTTAATCATAATAATCTTTCATCATTAGATCTGTCATCAATGGAAAAACTCTACCATGCGTATGCTCGTAATAATTCTCTGTCTCATTTTATCCTACCAAATTATCGATGCTCATTGGAGAGAATCGATTTAATTTCAAATGAGTTATTAGTGATCCCAAGAAATCTTAGAAAATGTGACTTACTTGCTCGTCTTGCACTTGATGATAATAATCTTGTAGAACTTGATTTGTCAGATATGTTTCGTCTAAAGTATGTAGCAGCTTCAAGAAACACTATAAAAACTTTGATTCTACCCAACGAGTCATGTTCTATCAGAAGAATGATGTTAAATTCCAATAAACTGACATCACTGCCTGATGTATTATCTATGTGTTCTCAACTAAGAGACATTCATATAAATGAAAATTTTCTGAAAGTGTTCCCAGAACCTTTGCTGAAGTTAATGAAACTTCGTCCTGATGTTTCTAGATCGAGAATATCTGGAAAGAGCATATATGTAGATGTTCGTAGAAACCCTCTCACATTGTTGGAAATCTTCCCCACATTTCGTGACTTCATCCAACAACAAGGACTTTTTATGCACTTATTCTACGAGGACTTTTTTACCATCAAGGAAACAAGTTGTGAGTGCTCTGAAATGAAATTCGAACATTTCGCTGCAGTGACATATTGTGCAACGATTATGTGCGACGAAGGAGAAAACCTTTGGCAACATTTGTGAATAACGTTTTATTTTTCATGAAGTTTGATTCCATTTTTCCCTGGGTTTGTGATGATATGTGGTCTTCTTCAAAGTATATAAGCAATGGTGTTATGTTATTTAAACACTACAAAAGTCCTCCAATTCTAGCGGACAAATATTGACTTTAATCTTGAAGTACGTCAATGATGAATTCATTATTGCTAAGAGATCTTTTCTCTGGAGACACCATTTTTTTTGCGTGTTTTATTATTTTAATATTAAATTTAGAAATCTTACAATACGAAAACATTTTAAATAATTTCTACGTTCAAATGAAACATTTATATTCTTGAAGAAATGATTTTTCTGATGAACGTATTGCACTCATTAACTGGCTAGATTTTAAATTTTTTCTGTTAGCATTTTGTATTTTAAAATTTCTTTATTTTTCTCGATAAATTTTTTATGTATAATACCGTGTTCTGCTTATTTCTTACTGTCAGTCATTTGTTCAGGAATATTTACCTGCATTAAATAATAAATTTTGGATGTAAATGAACCCAATATGTGGATATTTCTTTTTTAACAGAATTAATTGAAAAC
The DNA here is from genome assembly GCA_002313205.1 of Laupala kohalensis. Taxonomy (NCBI): domain Eukaryota; kingdom Metazoa; phylum Arthropoda; class Insecta; order Orthoptera; family Trigonidiidae; genus Laupala; species Laupala kohalensis. The sequence continues at coordinate 10,620 of NNCF01125811.1, read as the reverse complement.
TGTCTTACTGATGAATACGACGTACTAATTGTAATATATTGTCGCCCTAGATTGACAACCACTCTTTGCCAAAAGTGATCACATTATTCGGGAATCGTTCTATATAATTCCCTGCTAAAGAATATATAAAAGATATTACGAAATTGAATATCTTCAAGTCCGCGGTTAAAAACTTCGTCCTGGAACAGTGCTTGTACAATGTAAAAGAATTTATTGATTTTAATAAAAGCTAAATCTGTCTTATACTTTATCACGTTATTGGTGTAGTACTTTTTTAAATAACTTATCACAATTTTAAAAACTATTTTCTTGCAGAAATGTGTTGTCTTTTTGGCTCATATTAATTTAGTTTTATGTGTACTCAACTTTGGCACGGATGTATACATTAATTCTGTTGCCCCATCCTGGCCCGGGTGTTGCTCCGGTTTTTGTGCCGGTAAAGGCTAAATTTTTATACAGGTTTTCTAGGCTTTGCATGGGGGCGTGTTTATTGTAAGAATAAATTGTGAATTTAGTGTTGTTTCAATTCTCATGATTTTTAAACACTATACTCAGAATAATCTATAGTTCGATAATAATTTGTACATGTAAAATAAATTGTTTATGTAATTTATAATACTAATAGAATGCCAGTTCGTTTATAAGTTGCAGCTTACTTTTCATCTTATTTAGGAAAATTCGCANATTAATCCTATCTAGGAAGTTTTGCTAAAATTTTTGAATCCGCCTCTGCCTTAGGGCCCTTCATTGGAATTGATGGGATGGTCCCTTGCTTGCTTCCGGAGAGAAAATAAATTTATACTCCTCCACGTCGTCGTATGCAGTCTGTATTGTTTTTTGACAATAAATTTATTTATTAGATATGATTGGGAAGATAAAATTTTTGTTCCACCATTTTAGACCTGCCGTTACATTAATGTACCACTGCGAATTATCAAACATTGTATTGATATTAAAAATTGCAATGATTTCTTTCTAATTAGTAGCATCTTCAAACATTGTTGGAGATATAATTAAGNTTGGATGTAAATGAACCCAATATGTGGATATTTCTTTTTTAACAGAATTAATTGAAAACTGTCTTACTGATGAATACGACGTACTAATTGTAATATATTGTCGCCCTAGATTGACAACCACTCTTTGCCAAAAGTGATCACATTATTCGGGAATCGTTCTATATAATTCCTTGCTAAAGAATATATAAACGATATTACGAAATTGAATATCTTCAAGTCCGCGGTTAAAAACTTCGTCCTGGAACAGTGCTTGTACAATGTAAAAGAATTTATTGATTTTAATAAAAGCTAAATCTGTCTTATACTTTATCACGTTATTGGTGTAGTACTTTTTTAAATAACTTATCACAATTTTAAAAACTATTTTCTTGCAGAAATGTGTTGTCTTTTTGGCTCATATTAATTTAGTTTTATGTGTACTCAACTTTGGCACGGATGTATACATTAATTCTGTTGCCCCATCCTGGCCCGGGTGTTGCTCCGGTTTTTGTGCCGGTAAAGGCTAAATTTTTATACAGGTTTTCTAGGCTTTGCATGGGGGCGTGTTTATTGTAAGAATAAATTGTGAATTTAGTGTTGTTTCAATTCTCATGATTTTTAAACACTATACTCTGAATAATCTATAGTTCGATAATAATTTGTACATGTAAAATAAATTGTTTATGTAATTAATAATACTATTAGAATGCCAGTTCGTTTATAAGTCGCAACTTACTTTTCATCTTATCTAGGAAATTTTTCTGAAATTTTTGAATCCTCCTCTGCTTTAGGGTTTTTCATCGGAATTGATGGAATACGGCCCTTGCTTGCTTCCGGAGAGAAAATAAATTTATACTCCCCCACGTCGTCGTATGCAGTCTGTATTGGTTTTTTTACAATAAATTTATTAATTAGATATGATTAAGAAGATAAAATTTTTGTTCCACCAATTTAGACCTGCCGTTACATTAATGTACCACTGCGAATTATCAAACATTGTATTGATATTAAAAATTGCAATGATTTCTTTCTAATTAGTAGCATCTTCAAACATTGTTGGAGATATAATTAAGTGGTCTACATCAACAATACTACATTCTTCTGCACAGTTATAATAAATTTTGTTTAGAAAAATTAGTAACGTGAAAAGTAGCTTCATGTCAGAGGTTAGCATATTTTTCCTTTCGTATTGTTTCTGTGTAAATTATCTCTGTTAGTTATGATGTGTTGTCGTGTTGTGCACGCTTTCATAAAAGGAGCAGATCAGTTTGACGTATAAATATTAAGTAAGTCAGGAGTGTTACAGATTTTGCTGATAAAATATGAAATGTGTAATTTCCCGCATGAAAATATTTATCTTATCTTATCACGTTACGTAACGTTAAGTTATCTTGACGTCATGATTGTACAGGATTTTTTTTTATATGTTACTTTGGTCAGGAATTCAAAAATTATGTTTATGAAACAATTTAGGAACATTTTGGGGACACTTTGGATTAGACCGTCTCTTCACACATTATTTATTTTGTGTTATTTACAATATACGTGTGGATTTAAAAAGTAAGTTATTTGTTACAGTCTTTTTACATTTATCTTTTACGTATTACATTTTTGTTATATTAGTTTTATGTTACACGTCATAAACTTTATCATTAGATATTTCTTGTTCATTACTGTTCTTTATGTATTTATGTTCACACTGTTGAGCTTCTCCATCTTTCTGACAGTACAGAAACGTTGAGTTACAATAACATACCTGGGATATCTCCATATGTGAAACAATATTTTAGTGCAATGTGAGAATTCCTTTTTGTAATATATATTCGTATAGCAAATTTTTTTTTCAAAGTTTCCTTAAATTAAAAAATTATATGCCTAATTGTTAAGGTTAATGTGGACGGTATGCAAAGTGCCTGAAAGAATGAATTGGTAAATAACAGTTTGAAATCTATCTTTGAGGAAATCAATCACTGCTTTGGACGAGACGGAGATATTGGGAGTCACCTCCGTGAACATATACTAGACTTTGAGAATAAACGAAAGATGTGGTGTTGTCTATTTGTGAAATATTTCTTCAGATACTACTTTTGCTAGTTGACGCTGGCATTTTAAAACGAAATACAAAAATATAAACAATATGTAAGAATGCAAAGTTCTAGAATTTTTGTTAAGTGTATAACCATTTGAAAGTTCATAGAAGTTATAAAAATTTTCAAATTAATTTAAATATCTTAAGAGTTTCAAGTGTATTGGAAGCAGAGCAACAAATTACGCCGAATGAATATGTGATTGAGAGATAAATCTGCAATGAAATGAAAGTGTAAAAATAAATAAGTGATTTGAACCTACCTGACAATGCCGAGTATCAAAGGGCAAATGTGACGAAAGTTTGGACTAAGCGCTATTCAAAAACTGCAGGTAAATAGAGGCTAGAGTAGGGTTTACAGCTATGATCGGGAAAAGTCCAGGAGTAAATGGGTTATTCCTAGAGAAGGAACAATAGATAAAAAAAGAGGGACATTCTGACTTAATAATTTATGTATGTGGAAATATTCTCAGATGAATCATTTTCTGAAAGTATTTTCTATTTCAATATGGTGTAGGTTTTGATGAATGTTCACAGAGTAGGTGAGAAGGGAAAATGATATTGAATGATTGCTATAATTGAGTAAGGCGTGAATGTGTTCTTTAATTCAGATTTTAAATTTCCAACCGGTCGTTTCCACGTATTTGACTTCACAATCATTACGAGACAGAAAGAAGTGGTGTTTATTGTTCATAAAATTTGGTTTTGTGTAGAGTTGTATGTTTTGAAGACTGTCTTGTAACCTAACGAAGAAATAGTTTTAGCAATTCGTTGTTGTAGTAAAGGGATAATTAAAGGTTTATAATTGGATTCGAGGAGTGGGTTTAAGGTAGTAATGTGTGAAGTGTTTAATTAAGAATTTTTTTTGTGCTGTATGTTGTCTATGAATTTCGTTAGACGTTGAAATTCGAAGAGCTCTGAGGGTCATTGAGTATGACTGTGTCAATCTGCGTCGGTTTCCGAAAAATGTTAAAAATATGTTTGTTGTCAATAATCTTTTTATTAATATCAAAAAGACTTAAGTGATTTTTCTTTTTTAATTTCCATATTGGCATTTATGATGGGATGTAAGGAGTTTAGGAAATCTTTAAAAGTGTTAAGCTGTCGAAGTGTACCACTCCATAATACAATGATGTCATCAACATATCTGTATTCATAAATTACGCTTGTTAATAGAGGATGTTTTGAGTTAAAAATGGTATTTTCTAGATTTTCCCTAAAGATGTCCGCAAAGAGGGATGAAAAGGGGGGGGGGAGTCAAATATGGTGAACCGAAATTTTGTTTGTAAAAGGTGAGATTGAAGGGAAAAGTAATTTATATGTCAACAAAAGCACCAAAGATTGAAAAGGTCTGAACGGATCCCTGGAGGACACGAGGAATCGTCAATTAAATCGTTTAAAATAATTTTGACCTCATTTGTACGAATATTTGGAAATAAATTTGTGACAACAAAAGAAATAAGCTTCGCACTATTGGGTGTAAATGTTTTCAATGTGTCTTTTCAATGAGTTGCAAAATGCTGTTTTTGATGAAAGTGTGTTAGGGTGTGAAATTGATGTTCTTGTGGAAGGATTTATATTGCAAAAAAATTAATCCACATACAGAATTAGTAATAGTTTTTTGAAAGTTGTATTAAATCTTACAACTTTACAGAAAACTTTAAAAAAAGCAAGTAGTATATAACGAATTTGTTATAAAATTCACTACGTCAAGAAAAAGTAAATATAAACAGTAATATAGTCTCCTATTTTACAATACACTCGTAGGATAAAGTAAATGGTATATTTTCAAACCAGATAATTTTTTTCCAAAATTCATCCACTGACGGCGCTAATGACGGGTTCGTACTTCTCAACTGACTACCTTTTATTACGAAAAAGTCGAACCCCATCCCCCAACTGACGAAAGAAATTTCCCACTCTTGTGTACATAGTCTCCTTGGTTTGTACTGTCGTAGCATTGTGCGTCCATTTATTCATTTGATCATAACAGAGACATTAGGACGAACGACGACAATTATATTTTGTATTTCCAATGTAGACATATTTCAACAGCAGACTTGTTAAATTATTATCTCCATTTGTATATATCACTATAACACCAGGTAACCTGTATTATATAATTAACATGTACCATTAAACATAAATATATATTTCATTCATTTTAAGATAAATATTCTAAATGAATTATGTTCTATTGTTTAATTGTTTCCATTTAATTTACAGTGTATATTGTTCTTTAGTTTTGTTTTGTGATACCTCAATATCATTGTTCTTTCACATCTAAATAATCTTTCTTACCCTGAATTCCACCTCTAGATTTCATTTAAAAGCAAAAGGAAAGAGATCTGTTCGTTTGTATGCATCCTGCGGGTTTCAAGGACGTTCGTTTGAGGAATTGAAGAAAAGGCGTTATTTCCTTTCACTCCGCTTTCAGCGAGGTAAAACTAAGATTATAGTTTCTCTTTTGAATATAAACCCATGAACCTGTATTGAAATTGTATATAATCTGTAAAATTGCTTTCATTTAGTGATTCTGTTATTTATTGTTTGCAATGTAATTACGTTTCATCTGCTTTCCGTTTACGCAAACAAATGTTAACATTAATGACAAAGTTACTGTAAAACGTTTACTCTCACACTAGAATTAGTTAAACAGGTTTAAAACATTTAAAAATTTTTTTATAGAGGTGTAATTTCTCTTTACCGTATTACAACTGCATTTTTCAATGTTACAAAATGCTGATATCAATTGTAAGTTTTTTCAATGTTAAGAGTTGATGTAAGTTGGAGAATTTATAAATTATAAATTATAAATTGATTTCAATCATCGGTTAGTAGATGACTTTTTTCATTTAGAAAAACAAATTTGTAGTTTTCAGAGCAAATTCGTGATTTTTCAATTACTTAGTACGTCAGTACGATTTTACAATTATTTATAAAATCTCGGCAGCGTTTTAATTTTTTAAGCAAATTAATTTCGTTCTTCTTAGATTTACAAGGATTTCTTTGACATTTTTCTATAAAAAATTAACTCTTCTCTAACGATCACATTGTTTCGAATCTTTCGAATTGTCTCTTAACTATTTTACATGTGTTATTTATATTAATTAAAGAAACAATTGTGTGGATTCGAGAAATATTCTAAATTAAACACTATAAAGTATACTCGGTAATTGTGGAGTTTTAGCAACATTATCAAAGCATGATAAATTGAAAGGCGTTTCTATGTTGCTCATTGTTTTATTGGTATAAAGCTTTTTCGGCTGCATAGCAGCCATCGAATTACTCAGGTACGTAATTTTGTCGGTTTGCTCACTCTGTATTTGTTTTCTTTTATTCATTTTTCATTGTTCTTTCCTTTCTTTATTTCAGCAACAACCAAAAATACACTTCTTTCGATACTGTTTCACCCAATTATTGTATACTTTCATATTATGTTTCTATTTTTATTTTTTATTATTGTTAATTTATGTACATTTATATTATTCAGTGTATGTTACTGACGATGGCTGCTATGCAGCCGAAAAAGCTTTATACCAATAAAACAATGAGCAACATAGAAACACCTTTCAAATTATCTTGCATTAAAAAGTATGTTATAATAAATGACAATTGAAGTCTAATTTAATAAAAATTATTTTTAAAGAATTACAATTGATGGATTGCTATTTCAGGAAACTAATAGATATTAGCCAGCGAAACTGAAATTACCCAAGAGCTAAAGAGAAAGATTTTTGAACCATAATTCGTATGCTATCGCAAAAGGGAGTGTCATTAGAGAATTTCCTGTTTCCCCTTTGATAACGCTTTAGTGGAAGTACGTATAAATGTGGAAACTTCAGTAGTTCAGTTGAGTGTGTTGTCGTCTGTTTGAGCTTCAAGATGGCGTTATTTGTGGTGCTGTTGATCTGTTCGGTTTTCGTAGATGTTCATAGAAGTGTATCTGGACAATCGTCGTGTAAATGTTCTTCTCAGCAACTTGATTGCAGCGGCCAGAATCTTACTTCGTTGCATGAGACTCTTCAAAGTCATTTAAATTGTGAAGGAGCATCACGTTTTATATCTGTGAACGACAACAAATTAAAAAATCTGAACTTTCCAAAAGAATTTATGCAAAGAAATAGAAATGCAACAATTTATGCACCAAATAACCATCTAACATCATTAAATGGACTTGAAGATTGGACAGGGAGCCTTCTCAATATTAGAGGAAACAACTTTTCGTCTATTGACATCTCTCCTTTGAAGAAAAATCTCCAAGATTTAGACATTTCATTCAATCATCTTTCATCATTAGATCTGTCTTCAATGGAAAACCTCTCTGCAGTATATGCTTCTTTTAATTCTCTGTCTCATTTAATCCTACCAAGTGAACGATGCTCATTGAAGAAGTTAAACTTACATTCCAATAAATTATCAGTGATACCTATGGATCTTAGAAAGTGTGTGGATCTTACCGATCTATATGTTAATCGTAATAATCTTTCATCATTAGATCTGTCTATAATGGAAAACCTCTCCGTACTGCTTGCTTATAATAATTTTCTGTCTCATTTGATCCTTCCTAGTGAACGATGCTCATTGCAAAGATTAGACTTACATTCCAATAAATTATCAGTGTTGGCAATGGACCTCAGAAAGTGTGTGCACCTTACTGATCTATATGTTAATCATAATAATCTTTCATCATTAGATCTGTCTTCAATGGAAAACCTCTCCAATGTGTATGCTCATAATAATTCTCTGTCTCATTTGATCCTACCAAGTGAACGATGCTCATTGAAAAGATTAGAATTACATTCCAATAAATTATCAGTGATACCTATGGACCTTAGACAGTGTATGGACCTTACTTATCTATATGTTAATCATAATAATCTTTCATCATTAGATCTGTCTTCAATGGAAAACCTCTTCGTAGTGTCTGCTCATAATAATTCTCTGTCTCATTTGATCCTACCAAATAAACGATGCTCATTGCACAGAATAGATTTAATTTCAAATAAGTTTTTAGTGATTCCAAGAAATCTTAGGAAGTGTAAGAATCTTACTCGTCTTGAACTTGATGATAATAATCTTGTAGAACTTGATTTGTCAGAAATGTTTCGTCTAGAGTATGTAGCAGCTACAAGAAACACTATAAAAACTTTGATCCTACCCAACGAGTCATGTTCTATCGAAAGATTTATGTTAAATTCCAATAAACTGACATCACTGCCTGAAATATTATCTCTGTGTTCTCAACTAAGAAACATTCATTTAAATGAAAATTCCCTGAAAGTATTCCCAGAACCTTTGCTGAACTTAATGAAACTTCGTCCTGATGTTTCTAGATCGAGCATATATGTAGATGTGCGAAGAAACCCCCTCACATTGTTGGAAATCTTCCCCACATTTCGTAACTTCATCCAACAAGATCTTTTTGTGCACTTATTCGACGAGGACTTTTTTACCATCAAGGAAAGCGGTTGTGAGTGCTCCAGAATGAAATTGTATCATTTCGCTCCTGTGGAATATTGTGCAACAATTATGTGCGACAAAGGAGAAAACCTTTGGCAACATTTATGAGAAACGTTTTTTTTTCATGAAGTTTGATTCCATTTTTCCATGAGTTTGTGATGATCGGTAATCTTCTTCAAAGTTTATAAGCAATGGTGTTATGTTATTTAAACACTACAAAAAGTCCCCCAATTCTTGCGGACAAATATTGACTCTAATCTTGAAGTACGTCAATGATGAATATATTGCAAAGAGATCTTTTCTCTGGAGACTGGAGCAACATTTTTTTGCGTGTTTTATTATTTTTATATTAAATTTAGAAATCATGCAATACGAAAGCATTTTAAATAATTTTCTACGTTCAAATGAAACATTTATATTCCTGAAGAAATGATTTTTCTGATGAATGTATTTCACTCATTAACTGGCTAGATTTTAAATTTTTTCTGTTGGCATTTTGTAATTTAAAATTTCTTTATTTTTCTGAGATTAAATTTTTTTGTATAATACCGTGTTCTGCTTATTTTGTACTGTCAGTCATTTGTTCAGGAACATTTACCTGCATTAAATAATAAATTTTGGATGTAAATGAACCCAATATGTGGATTTTTTTAAAAAACAGAATTAACTGAAAACTGTCCCACTGATGAATACGACGTAATAATTGAAATATAATGTCGCCCTAGATTGACAACCACTCTTTGCCAAAAGTGATCACATTATTCGGGAATCGTTCCATATAATTCCCTGCTAAAGAATATATAAAAGATATTACGAAATTGAATCTCTTCAAATCCGCGGTTAAAAACGTCGTCCTGGACCAGTGCTTGTACAATGTAAAAGAATTTATCGATTTTAATAAAAGTAAAATATGTCCTATACTTTATCACGCCTTTGCTGTAGTACTTTTTTAAATAACTTATCGCAATTTTAAAAACTATTTTCTTGCAGGATTGTGATGTCTTTTGTCTCATATTAATTTAGTTTTATGTGTACTCAACTT
>NNCF01125810.1:471013-501814 GCA_002313205.1 Laupala kohalensis | reverse complement strand
TTTTTTCAACGGGCACACCACGTGTGTCCTCTAGGAAGGTGGTTGGATTGGGATGTTTAGGCCTTGGCTCGTCCTACAAGTAAGTTCCTGTTTTTACCCTTGTCTTAATAAATTCGGATTTGATATCCTAGCTCGACTCGTTTTCTCCTTTTACCGTTCTATATCTTGTCCACTAAAACGATGTAGCAGAACTTTCGAAGGAATGCATTTCCTGATTGAATACGCAGCGCGTTCCCAACGCCTGCGTGCTTTCGTCTTTCGAGCTGACGCTGCAGTTTCTAACAGGACGACTCGCTCGTCGCCGACTGCTGTCGCAAGCTGCATAGCGCGTGCTGGCATTTCTGGCTCTACTTGTTTCTTTACGCAACTTAATTGTGAATTTAAATTTTCTTCAATTTCTCGTTCTAACCCTATTTGTTTATTACCCGGAGCTTCTGCTTCTAATTTCATCTAATCCTGTGGATCCTAATTTCGCTCCCCCCACATAAAAACATATCTAAATTCCTGTAATAACATACCTAACTGACTTTTGATTTCTTCTAGCACTCCCCCCCACTCAAAGTTCTCTAAAAACTTTTCATTTCAGTTTTTAACTCAGGCCACGACCAAGTTTCCTGCTCTGCACAGCACACAGTTTGCTGTTCTACTTTCCGAACTAAATTGTATCTTATACTTTGCTTCCACGGCACTTTCACTAGTTGGTAAGACGCATTACTCCAAAGTACTGGGACCTTCCCCGTGCAATCTACCTTGCTCAAAACTGGCAACGTTTCTTCAGCCTGTGTGTCCACAATAAGTACTTCATCCCCACTTTCCTTTATTTCAACTTGAAAAATTCCCACTGATTCACGTTCAACCATTATTTCCCTGAGTGGACTTATTATTTCAACCGTATTTTCTACTTCCCTACTTCCTAAGCCTCGTAACTCAATTATTTCACAACCTTGCCTCTGTTCATTATCTTCGTATTTGCGAATGATTCGTTCCTCCCTGACTCGTTTGCTTCCACAAATATTCCCCAGCTCACGCTAGAATTCGTTTTCATTTATACTCTTCGATCTCTCTTGACCGACACTTAGACAACATTTATTCACATTTTCCACTAATACAGTACTTCCTGGCTCAGATAGCACATATGGGGTAACCTGACCTGACACCTGAACATTCCTCGTCCTCTCAGCGCCCCTTGTTCCCTTCTCTGCCTTCCTGGCTATGACTACTGGTTTTCTATACTCTAATAATTCATTTATCGAATTACCAGACTCATTCAATACACTCATCACATTCATACTACAATTATCCTCATTCTTAAATACACTGGACTCATGCACTGGCTGTATTTCAATCAACTCACAAACGTTTTCCAATTGCTCTGGGAATAATGGTTGCACTAATTTCACACTTTGTTGCCTTTCGTGAACGTCCCACTCGTCCCCTTTTATCTTGTGCCCAGTCTTTTTTTCCTGTTCCCGCTAACTGAACTAAGCCTAAGGGTTCCTGTAACTTTTCTGCAACACCCTCTTCTATCTCTCAAAAAAATCGACTACTTCCTTTTGAGCTTCTATACTATCTTTTAATGGTTCCTCGGTCATCACCTCATTTAATTCTCGCTCTAACTCTGAAGAAAATACTGACACCGTATGTCCTTCCGATAATATGATCTGTTCTCTCCCTGGACATATAAAGCTATAAAATTTCTTAACAAAATCGTATCCCAAAATCCCATCATAATGTGTAGACCCCAGATCAATAATTAATAAGTCATGCTCGTATACCCTTCCTTGAATAGTCATTTGCACTTTATTCTGCCCCCAAACGTCTAGAACATATCCCGAAGCACTTTTAATTTCTCTCATATACTTTTGTAATTTTTGTTCCTTTCTCGGAAACCTCCTTGCACATAATAATGAAATTGACGCCCCCGTGTCAATGAGAAAATTAAATTGCTCCCCCCAAATTTCTACTCCCAATTTCTGACCTGTTGGTTGTATTGCGAGTATTATTTCTGAACCACTTCGCCCACAATCCCCCCTGGCCCGTGTTTTGGACATGACACAGGAAGGTGACCTTTTTGCTCACACAGAACGCAAAATTGGAAAGGGCACTTCGACACGTCGTGTTCCTTCCCACAATTATCACACGCTGCTGACTTCGATCTACAAGTGCTCGCAAAATGTCCGAGTCCATTACAGCGAAAACAGCGAACGTTTCTGTTCCTGGCTCCGGACGCCGGTTGATAGCGACAGGTCGGATTCCCGCTGACACCACGCACCCACGTCGGCGCGCCCAAGCGTGGCACGCGCATGCTCTCAATCGCCGCGACACAAGTTGCGTCACCCACCGCCGCATAGTCGCGTAATAATTGTTCCTCAACCACACCAAATGACTCCGCCTGCAAAATATTTACTGGTTCCGGTACTGCAACAAAACGTCCCAATTCCGGCTTCAAACCCGCTAAAAATTGTGCCAATAAACGTTCATTAAAAATTTGCTCAATAATTTCTGAATCCAAGTTCCCGTATATCTCTATGAGCTGTCTTCCGATCTTCCTGAGTCACATGAAAAACTCCATGACCGATTCCGACTGTCTCTGAACACAGCTTGAAAACACTTTTTCGAGTGCTACCCTAGACTCCTTCGGAGTAAATGTATTTCTTAATTCCGTGCTGAAAATTTCGTACGACCACCAGAGATGTGGACTACATTGTAGAAAGTCCGCTGCTGTTCCTGTTAATCTAAAACGCACAGACGCTAATGTCTGTTTCTCGGACCAATTATTAAAGTGACTAATGATTTTAATCCTTTCCAGAAACGTCTCGACAGAGGGCTCATCATCTCCCGAGAAGTCAGAATAAGCATCACGTTGCTCGAAAACCCCTACGTCGGCGTACCCAAAATACTTGGATTAGGTTTTCCCTTCAGTGAAACCGACTCCTCAGATCTTTCATTTTCTAACACATTCACCGTATGTCCCCAATCGATTATTTTCCCATCTCCTACTCCTAACTCCCACGCGAATGGCAAATCCATTTTTATATCTGTCCCTATCTCAATCCAATAATATACTACCCCGATTACTTACACACCATGTTCATTCCTAATAATCCCAACAAAAAACAAAATAATCAACAATAAAATAACCAAAACACAAACCCCAACATACCGTACGTCATAACGCATTGTAATTCCTCAAATAATCCCTTATACATATAAAACAATTAAACAAACAAACCCATATCCACCATAACCTACTGTACATTCTCAAAACTGCTTCCCATACAAATACACAGGAAAGATTTCAACCACGTGCCGTCTTGCCAGCTCGCAGAAATACGCACTCTTGCACGCGTAGGGCATTTCCTGCTGAGACTGTTTGGATAGTGGAATGTGGGTCGGTAACCAACTCTTCCGTTCTTGACCCAGTTCTATCTCACTTGCATCTGGCTTGCGATTTCCTTATTTATTTTATTCTAACCTGAATAATTCCTCCACAAATATCTCTCTGTTTAACAAACTCTTATTTTCCCTTTTTATTAACATGATTCCTCAATAATACTATTAAAACCCAACACAATAAGACTACCCCCTATTACACCTTATTTTAACAAAATACATATACATCTTGCATTCACAATTACAAAATATTACCAACACACCAGCGCAAAATAATCAAAAACAAAACAGAAAATAAAAAAAATATTTCTCACTTGCCCAACCGCAAAACACAGGAGAAAACTACAAAAAATTCTATTACCTTCATTTGACTTGATTTTTAATTTCCTGTTGCAATAACTGTATCTGTTCATATGATAAGCCATATATGGATCTCGCGACCCGATGAAACGCAACACCCCTCTGACCCACAGACATAATCTGCGGTTGCAACGGCACACCTCTACCCCGCTGTCTATACATGATTACGGACTAATAAAGGAGAAAGAACACACACAAAAATTCTACTCTTTTACTCCCAACACCTTAACCTTCGTTCTACTTCGGAGAGAAAAAGAAACCTTTATCATCCCCGAGAGATCCGTGGAACCATGACCCCACACTGACACCAGATGTCGCGGATTCTTTGCTTGGTCAGCTCTAGCGAGCGGTTTCTAGGCTGACAGAAGGCGACTTGGGGATGGTTGTAGGGGAAAGAAAAGGGGAAAGGTGAGGTAGGGGTTGGGGAAATGAAAGGTTGGTCAGTCCCGACAGATAAACACCATGTAGGTGTAAGTTGTTTAATACTCACTAGTACTCTAGGACGAGTCCGCAGGCAGTAGAGGAGTCCGTCATGACAGGTGGCGTAGTCGCACCCTCGGTCGTGGCCTCGTCGGTTATCGAACCAACGTGCACGAGACGTGAGCTGGTCGCGAGATTGATGGGTCGAAAATGAGCCAAAGTGAGCGTACTACATAATGATACGTAGTGACCTTCGTGCCCCGTGGTGAGAGTAGTTGAGAGCTGAGTGAGAACGAGTCTCCCCCTCGTGATATATTTATATACATTCTGATACCCACGTCACACTGTCTTACATAACTCGTACTGCCTGCGACGTGTAGCCTGTCCTCAATAGAAAGTGCATACGTGCACTTCACAACATAAGTAAATCTGTAAACTTAAATTACCTTTATTACATCAAATAACAATAATTAATGATTGATTTCCCATTTGAAATCCAAATAAACTTTTATTTAATCCGTTGGATACTACTTATAGTAGTTGTAACATCCACGTTTTTTTCTCTAAAATGAATTTACTTCATTTTTTGCGAAATAAAAAATAATGCATAAAGCAATACGATTGACCTATTTCGAAAGGTGTGCCATAATTATTGTTACAGTTACGTTATGAGACGCGATTATCTTATTGAATGACAATTTAACATTGAATGCAAAATATTGCCAAATGATGTATTGAATATTTCCCTCCGCGGATGATATCACCCTAATCGGCAGCGGAAAGAATCTTAAAATGACTTTGTTCATTCACACCCATTATATTCGAGTAATCAGCGTTTGATCTAGTAGTTTTGGTTGGCACCACAAAGGCGCCACTATGCAGATCCCTTGGAAGACAACTGTTACCTTAAACCTTTTAACAGTTAAGTGACGCTTCCGCAGGAGCGCAGTACTACAATTGCGCCATTTTTTTCTCAGTATGTGGACCCCGTTTGCGCGGCAAAGCATTATTAGCCACGCCGCGGTGGTGAACAGTACACACAGTGAGTCAGCCGCCAGTCAATGCCAGAAAACATGCAGTCGTCGTGAGTCAGTCACAGCAGTGAAATGAGGGAGGGAGAAGTGAACAGTCGCGAGTGTGTCCCGAGAGAATGGGACGTGTGCATATAAGTTGCGCGGAACAGTACCATACGGATGTGCTCATCAACATATATTAAGACATAATTCCGAGTGCAGCCTGATGATACAAGCAGTCGTCCCATTATCACGATGCGTTAGACATTTTATATGCCACAGACATTAGGAACATTTTTGTGTCAGCGACATGACCACGAGGTGCTTTGGAAAGTAATTCCGATCATTCAAGAAGATGAATACAGCATCAAGATTTGGTACTCATGGACAGCAGCAATAAGTTAGGGAACTGGAACAAGACTGGAGATGGGCCGCTCAAGATGGTACTCCGTAATTATAATTGACCACGTGCTCACAGCGGAAAACAATCATTATTAAGGCGCAAATTGGGAACGCTTTTCCCTACATATTGTATATTAGATAGAGTAACCTATCAATTCTTTCATTATGTGACATGTATTTATGCTATTGTAAAATCTAAGATTTTGGTAGATTTGAGTATACTCATTACATTTCAATTTGTCTGTGTGTTAAGGTGTCATATTTAACATCCTATCATTCAAATAACTTGATAACGATAAGGGGTTGATAATAAATAACATGCATATTCCTTTATTAATTATGTTTTTTTATGTCCCTTCTCCTGTCAGCTATTTCTGTCGGCCTTACAACCCGACTTTCACGAGGGCATTGTACCCTGTGAATTACATTCATACGTGTTAGGTTTGGCAGCATACCAGAGGCCATCCTTCTAACATTACTGGCCACCCTAACAAACTTATAACATCATCTAAGACACAATGAAAAAAATGTAACTGGTAACAAATTTAAACTTTCAAAATATCAAATATAAATATAAAAATATTGTTTTCTCTAGAAGCAAAAAAGATCCTCAACTCAGAAGTAATCCTCGAAATGGTAATCATACTCTACATAGAACTAATGTTTGTAAAATCCTTGGGATACATTTTGACCAAAAACACACTTGGAAATATCACTTCACTCAAAGACTATGCTAACAGTCGATTAAATATTATTAAAATGTAAACGTCTATAATATCTGGTGTACACTCACAACTTTTAATAAAATATCTTGAGTCATAAAACAATCAAAATTTGACTATGGTGCAATTGTTTATGGGGTCCCACGCAACATTCTATTAAAAACACTAAATTCAAGCCGTCGAAGTGAGTTAGTCCACGTCCTGACGGAGGGATACAGAGAAGGCTTACAAGTATTCGTTTCTTTTACATTTCTCTTAATTACTTAGTTTTCACTCTTCTGCCCTTCTCTGTGTGCAGAACGCTCACCCATGCATGGCGACCCGCGTCGGAAGGAATGGGTGTCTTGGTGAGATTAGGGGTCTATATAACCCTACAGGGATCCGTATGCTTATGACTGCCAATACGCTCTCTTTGGCCTCGGTCAAATACTGACTCCCAATACGGGCGATTGGGGTCTAATCCAATCTCAATCAATCGGCTCGGACTAGGTCTCTGACTGAACTCCAGGATGAGGAGGGGCGCAGAGGTGACCTTCCTGCTGTTCGGCGGTATTGGTGCAACCCTTTGTGTGACCCCGCTATATCCCCTGGCACCCCAGTGGAGTGTCCCTTTGTTGGACTCCATGGTGGGTTGGGAACACAGGGATGAGAAGAAAGTCCATTCGTATGGTAAATACAACTCTGTTTTGCCCTCTTTCTCTCTAGGAAGAGTGGATATAAACATTTCTCTTGTAAGGGTAAGGATAGACCGACAAAGTCTGGTTTACTATTAATGTGAAATATTGAGGAAGGTAAAACTTTCAAATCAGTCTTGTCGTCTTGCTCAGGTTGTTGATGAGAATGTCGGTAAGCTGCAGTGTTTCGAGCGCCGCGGAATGGGAAATTTTGCTGGAGGCAAGTACAGATAAACAAATTAATGATCTCGATGAACTTAATTGCAGATTTGAAGGTCAAGGGAAGCACTCCCCGCAGTTAGAACTTTTGCAAAGGAGTGGTCAACCACGGTGAATTTGCAGAAGAATCCGAAGAAGATCTCAAAATATTTTTCCAGCTCGAAGGAGTGGTTAACATCCACACAATAAAGAGTAAGGTAAAGGAAAAACCTTGTCCCCACCTTCACACTGATTCTGACGTTTATACGTCCGTCTCTTCCGGAAAACATACATTGTGATTTTTATACACTGGGTGTTCAAAAATATGTGCCGAGTCCTTTGTGCTGCTTCAAGAGCCACAGGTCACGTTACGCATTGGATAGATGTAAATCATCATGCGATGTGTGCGCTATATGCGGAAAGCCGTCTCACGAGTCGTCACTTGCTTGTCGCCTCTGTGTTGTGTTAATGGTAATGAGAGCTATCCCACCAATTCAAACACATGCAGGAAACTTCTGATGGAGAAAGAAATCCAAAAGATCCGGGTGAAGAATAGGGTATCTGTCCCTAAGTCTAGGCGACGCTACCCCATAAACCACCATAAAATCTTTTGCATCAGTGGCAAACACTCCGAAACTAGCTACGGCATCCTTTGGCTGTCAGGTGGTTTTGGAGGAAGTGCATAAACCTCAGATGTGTGATTCTGAAATTCAGGAATCATTTTATGATCCTTCCGCCTTGAAAGAGGAATTTTGGGGTGTAAAATACTTATACGAATAATGTATAAAGAAACACCTAAGTCAATATTGGTCTCCAAGTCTACATTCGTCTCCACCTCTACACCGACATCCTCCGAGAAAGCGAAGACTGCCGATAAACAAACTCTCGAAACAAATTCTGGGTCGTCCTTGGCAGAGAACTTGTCGCTTCCCGAAGTCCCGCAGACCTGACTCTAAAAAGACAGATTCTTATGTTGTGTGAAAAACTTCTAACGCACATATAAATGTAGAAACAATGGACCTCATAAGTCCGAGACTGATCTTTCCAGCAGCGATCATTGTGACTCTCTCGGGGAGGGTACTAACGCAAAACCTGACTTTATAGTCAGGAACAAAAGAAGACATTGAAGAAAGAATAAATAATAGCAAAAACATGGCTCTTGATTCGTAGAATCTAAACAGTTTTCACGTCCGTTCAAATGACCTCAAGATTATACTCTCCCGTTTTGCTCCACAAATAGTTTGTCTCCGGATGACCTATCTCTTGCCGATACACTCCTTTTCGCCTCGTGGCAATACCTGTTATAGAGCAAACTTAGAAGGCGGCATGCGTTCACACGGTAGAGTCGCTGTGATCGTGAACGCTTCAGTCCATGACCAAGAAGTATTTATAACCAGTTTATGTATGACGGTTAACCTTCTATCTCTCACAATTATAGTATATATATATATATATATATATATATATATATATATATATATATATATATATATATATATATATATATATATATACACACCCCTGGACATTTTCAGGAAGAAGGATCTTGCTGGTGCGATGGACCAGTTGTCTTTCCCATTTCTCATCGTCGGGGTCTTTAATGTCCATAACCCGATCTGGGGTTCTTCTTACATCATTCCAAAGGGTGATATGATTGAAAAACTATTAGATAACCGGAATATGGCGCTTCTGAACACAGGCCTCTCCACACACTTTTGTACAATCTTTATCGGTGCTCGATTTAGTTATCTGTAGTTCTTATATTTTCCCATTAATACACTGGACAGTTCTCAACAATCTGTATGGGAGTGACCACTACCTGATTTTTATACTTTTCCCCCACTCTCAATGGGCATTGACAAAATCAGATTGAGATAAGTTTGAACGCAACATCAATCTCTCTGATCAGACTTCCTCTGATGTGGATGCTATCGCATCCCATTTTATAAATGTAGTTCTCGAAGCAGCCACTGCTACCACCCCTAAATCATTATATAACCCAAGGCATTGCCCAGTACCGTGGGTTGAATCCATACTTCATCATCAGCCGTATGGCAAAAAGTTCGTAAGATTCAAGGTATATTGTCCTCTTTCTCCGTCAGCGGTCTCAATGTAAATGAACAGCTTCAAATTTCACCTGAAGTCATCGCTGAGGAACTCGCATCGCACTACGAAAGAGTAACTCCTCCTGTTTTTCTCCATCATTTCTCCAACAGAAACATCGCGCGGAAAAGTGTTACTTGGATTTTTCCAGTTGCATAGGTGAAGAATATAACATTCCTTTCTCAATAACGGAGTTAACATCTGTCCTTACGTCTTCGAAAGTTACGGCAGCTGATCCTGGTTTATACCTAACGCGTTGCTAAAACATCTTCCAGACATTGCCTTTATATTCCTTCTGAACTTATATTATACATTTGGAATGAACATACCGCCCCTGCTCAATTTCGTGAAGCTATAATTATTCTACTTCCGAAGAAGAGAAAGGATCGTTCAAGTCCTTCGTACTTTCCACCAATTTCTCTGACAAGCTATGTTTGCAAATTGTTAGAAAGAATGATCAGCCGTCGCCTAATTTGGTCTCTCGAATCGCGAAAATTGCCGACCAACATCCTGTGTGGTTTCAAATTAAAGCGGTCATCGCTGGATCACNTGTATTGAGAGAACACCTTGTGGCTATCTTCTATGACCTGGAAAAGGTATATAACACCACCTTGATGTATGGAATCCTACGCACTGGCATGGCGATTCGCATGGCGAGTCTTGTGCTGTTGTGACTTGGGTGACAAACCGAGAAGGGAATGTGGGTAGAAGAATTTAGCAGAGACCGTTAAGTCTAGTCTGACCGAGAAGGGTGCTGTAGAGAATTTGGCAGAGACGGTTGAGTCAATTCTGATCGAGAGAAGGTTTGTAGGAGTTTCAGTAGAGACCGTTGAGTCAATTCTAAACCAACAGGACGGAATGGAGTCACATATTAAGAGTGAAGAGAGCGAGCAATAGTGTCTTGCGTATTTATATTGTGCGCCCGCGCACCATCAGGTAAGCCTTCTGTCTCGCCCAGATAAGCGCTTCTGATGGGCGGGTAATTTGAGTCCGCTTTACGACACGTTACCAGCAGTACTTCAGAGAAATGAAAGCTATTTATATTTATGATAGGTTTTTCTACACTGAGGATTCTGTGGGTGCTGATTCCGTGGGGATGATTCCATGAACTATTCCGTGCGTGTTGCATCCACTGCTATAGTGCCACACATTCTTTTTTGCCTCCATTCCTTTTGCAGCGTGTACACGGCGGAGAAATATGCAATCCTTGAGGCGCTGGAGTTCATTCAGCTGTCATCAATACGTCGTGTGGTTCTATGCAGTAACTCTGTTAGTTCTCTATTAGTAGTTTCTTCACTGTATACTTGTGACATTTTGACACTGAGTATTCAGAATCGACTTTGATATACCTTTTTAGATTCCTTCAGGAATGTGGCCTTTGGTCCAGTTTTTTATTTTTATTTGTATGTATCAAATCCATAAATGAATGGGGGTTCCTCCCTCCATTTCTAGGGAGGGTTTAGATTTATATACTTCTTTCTTTTTCCAATTTTGTTAAATTTACATCTTCTCTCTTCAAATTTCCATCTTTCTTGGTTTACATTTTTTAGAATGTTTTAGGCAACTTTTGTCTGTTTTTTCCTGTCTTCTTAGTGTTTGGATATATGGTATTTCAAGAGGGTTTTAATGGGTATGGTCAAGTCATTCGGTAAGTCCCATACACAGGGAAAGTCATGTTGTTTCTCCCTAGTGCGCAACAGAAGTTTCCTTTCCTGTACAAAAATGTTAGGACACTAATGACCTCGATGTTGTCGAGTCGTAAAGTCCATATAAAAGCTAATTTCAATGTTAGATACAACCTACTGACTCAGTTTAAGAACCTTTCTTACGGGCCCGGCTACCAGTCAAATCGTGGAGGTTAGTGTTCTTCCCTTAAATCTACGATTCAAACTATTATGCATATTCGACTTACAGTAATTCTGATAATTCGTCTAATACATCTTCCTGTCTCGAAAATTGAGGAGAATACAGGCTACTGAACTTCCACAACGAAAACTCCATCAAGGATAACCTTACTAACTTTCATCTCCTGTATCTACCAAAAATACGACAATCACCTTAAATGCCAAAAAAGATGGCACGAAAATTGATGGAAGATCTGGGTATTAACAAACCCTCTTGAAATTCATTCATTCTTCAGATTTTCATGTGAAACTTGGACTATTCACAAAGTCATCGAAATTAGATCAAAAAAAGAAGGATAACCGGCTCTTCGACTTTTTTATTGATTCAATGTCATCACTTAAAGGTATATGCAATAGATACTCCATTGAATTAATAGTGCAAAAGTTTCATAAATTAATTAGGTAAGGTTTTTTAGCTGGGATTTTACTCGAATATTCCAAACAAATGTCGATCAAGTACCGTGAGTTCCCCGGCAACCCGACATTCAACGACAACTCCTTTCCAATTCCCGCTCCCAAGTAAAACGGTTAGACGGAAGAGCAGGTCTTATTTCCGGAATCTCGCTGAAAAACATCAAATAAATAAATAAAAATATAAAAATAAATTTCCTTTCTAATATATTTGAAACGCCAAGTGGATGTCAGAAGGTGCTACGACTTCTGAAATCGTCAAAACCTGACAATAAGTTTATTAAAACGTTATTAAGTTATTTTTTCAATTTGTATTTTGTTTGTTGTTAGTGATTTCCTCTCATATAATGTTACAATTAATTTATCCATACATCTGTAATGTTTCTTAAGGTATTTCTCTTGATGAGCTGAGATGTTCAAAAGAGATAAAAAAATTAAAAAACCGTTTTTGCCTTACACGTTTTCGCTGTATCTCCGAAACGTTGCGACGTAGAGAAACGTGGGTTAGCAACCTGTATGCAAAATCAAGAGAATAATTAAAATATTCATATTCGTATTTTCATAAATTTGAATTTTAAGAAACCGGATGTGGTGCGCGTTGTGTAAACGAATTCTGTATGGCCGGTCGAGAAATATTCAATGCATTCAGTCAAACCTCAAGTTTCGTTTCAGTTTGTTCATGAGTAATAGGGGGAACAAAATTCTTAACACGGCATTGAACATCATCGCCAAAATTTGGAAATTGGCTCTCCGGGTGACAATTCGTAAATTAATATGGTTTTTTATACTTTCACATGACACACTTCTCTAACGTCAAACTATTCAAAAGTCAATAACCTCAAATTGAAAATGTTTTTCGCGAAAAAAGGCCAGAATAAAATAAAACTTCCATTTTATAATCACAATCCATGCTGAAACTCTGTAATGTAGACTTATTTTCTAATATATTTCCAATACATGATGAGTTTTATGTTTGAAGATATTTAACTCAGAATTTGATACCGCGAAATTTTGGGGAAATTTCCCCACTACCAAATTATCTCACCTTCACCGACAAATTCAATACAGTGAAAATGAAAATGCAATTCAACACTGAAGAANCAAAATAATGGAACAAAATAATACTGCACATAAACATAAAACAGAATTGAGAGGAAACTGATATGAAAATAAAGTTACAGATAAAAGATGCAAATGAGATAGGGAAAAGAATGGGAAGATAAGAGGCAAGGAAGAAGAGAAAAGAATTCAAAAGTAATTAAAGAGATTTAAGAGATAACCAGGGGAAGATGCCTATTATATGCAGAGATTTTATTTTAGTTAGAAATTTGTTCCAATCTTTAAAAGACTGAACAGTAAATGATTTAGAGAAAACTGTTGTATTATGTTTTGGGATTATGAGAAGGAATGAGTCTGGTACGCGTTTTGATATCAGAAACAGAAAACATCTCCCTATTTTTTAAATTATTGAAATGATTTGAAAGTGAATGAATGGACTAAGAAAAAAATTGATTCTCTTAATTAATAAGACTTAATAAGTTTTTATGGTGATTTTATTTATTTTTGTAAGATTTTTTCTCGAGGTACTAACTCCTTACTTTATACATTCAAGACAGAAATGTACTATTAAAATTAAAATTAAAATTTACTTTACAAAAATATAATTTTATATTTCTTTTCCTTACTTCTTTTTCCCTACAATTCAAATCCGTATAAAAATTTGACTATTTTCAACCAAATCTATGAAATAACCTAAATATTTCATATTATTGCAGTTATTACTGGAAAGAGCGATTTCTGAAAAATTCAATGTAATTTCAGTACTAATACATATTTACAATTTGATACCAAACGGAAAATAATTTTTATTATTTCCTGTTTTTTTAGAATGGATAGAAATAATAGCTTATTTCTTTTTTTACTAGCGTGTGCATTAAGGATTATTTCTTAATTAAGTCATATTGAAGAAAATTTATTCTTTGTGATCAATTAACCAATTTAGCACTTTGAGTACAAGTAATCTTTGAGACCATGATTGGAAGTCGTAAAAAAACTCCACTCGTATCCTTGTTTACGAGGTTTAACCTCATTTTTATCAGCCTTATCGCCTGTGTCAAAACGTCGTAAACTTCTCAGAAAGAATAAAGAAGACTTTAAGAGCAAAATCATTATTTTCCAACCGTTTGATTATTATATAGTTCTGTCCCTTGTTAAACTCTCGTGAAAAGATACGATGCACAATCATGTTGTTGATAACGCTTTACAATACATTTAGTTCGATGTGTAATTTTTGTATTGTTTCCAGTCTTTGAATAATACAGTGGAACCTCTTTAACTCAAACTTCAAGGGAAAGATTGTAAATATCGAGTTAACGAATTTTCGAGTTGTAGAGGACTTCGAGATTAGGAGTTTTTAACATTATCAGTTTCGACTTATGCTATGAAAGTCATTAGAAATTACTAATCGTATCTATTAATTATTACGGTTAAATAGGTGATACTGTTTGTTTTATTTACTTCCTGTTATTTCTTACCGCTCCTTATCTATTTCGTCAAAGAATTCAGTATGTGTTAAAATATATTGTTTAAAATAATACTATTTTTAACAATTGAAACTGCTATAAAGTATTGAATTGAAAAATATCATGAAAAATAAACAAAAAGATTAATCACACGTTACCTTCCAAACAAGAAAATCACTTAACCAAGATAATTCTTTAAACGATAGGTAATATTAAAAAATTACAAGCATCGACAACAAGTAAAATCTGTCGTAAATACGAAATATGAATTAAATTGATTCATCCATTTACTCAGAATCGCTGCGCACAGACCGACGGACATACGGACGGATGTAATGCCAAAAATAATGTTTTTGGAATTAGGGGTCACCAAAATCTCCGCAAAAATCTCGTTTTCGAATTTTTTCACGATTACAATACTTTCTATATACTACGTATATGACAAGTATTCTAAAAATTAG
Source organism: Laupala kohalensis (assembly GCA_002313205.1). Lineage (NCBI taxonomy): Eukaryota > Metazoa > Arthropoda > Insecta > Orthoptera > Trigonidiidae > Laupala > Laupala kohalensis. The sequence continues at coordinate 487,231 of NNCF01125810.1, read as the reverse complement.
ATATTTTTTTGTGGTGCTCTAGGGCTCGTCAACATCGAGGTCATTAGAACCCTTAAAACTTGTACAGGTAGGGAAAATGCAGTTACGCACTAGAGAGAGCCAACATGACTCTCCCCGTGTGTGGGACTCGCTGAATGACTCAGCCATACCCACTAAAAACTCTCCTGAATGACAACTCAAAACTCAAATCCCAAAATATCTCAAGACTTTTCTAAAAACATTTAGAAGAAGAGGAAAGAGGAAAATGAAAGATACCCTAGCCCTAATAGCGTCGGGATCGAAAAGAACAAGTGACCAAGGAAGGTCAGAAAAGAGAAAGGAAGGAGCCTCGCACAAGTAAGTGGAAGTAATGCCAGACTGAGATCGGGGCCCCGTGTTTGCCAAACGTACTTACTAGATGTAAATCCCCTGGGGGGAAAACTGGATAAATTTTCGGAGTCCATTCTTATGAATTTAAACCATTCTTACGAATCTTATGGATAAACGTTGTAGAAAAACGTTAAGGGAAAACAAAGTAATGGTCTGTTAATGGACTAAAGATTTTGAAAAAATGTACTACAGTTTTAAACTGAATTGTACAATATACTCTTTAATGCTAGTTGAACCCGGTGTTACCTGGGAGATTTTGTTTTCGTATTAGTTCTCAAACCTTCTTTATAATTTAGTGTAGATCACAAGATAAATAGCATTTTTGCATACAACCACAAATAATATCTCAATTTTTTGTGAGATGGAATGAAAATGGGGAAAAATGGAAAATCATAACACCCTACTTTACATCCTTAAAATTGTGAGGTCGAAAAATCATTTCTTGGCGAGCCTCTACAATACAAAAGCAACAACAGTCAAAATGTCAAGTTAATACCTATAATAATTTTTTTCTCTGCTTTGATGCGCATGTCAGCCGGTCAGTCACTTAGGACAACACCTCTTATATTCTTAGATTACTGCTTAACCTAATATGTTCCTGGATAATTTTTACTCATAACATATTTAAGGTTCTACTAATTATTAATTTATTAAGTTAACTTTTCTTGTATTGAAGTTCTACAATGTCTTATTTCCAGTAAGGAATTTGTAAGACACCGACATAACAGCAAATTGACATTGTTTACGTCTACAATCATTATTAAATTAACATAACATAATGTTATTTCATTACACATTTTAAATTGGGATATTGTGGAATATGAGAATTTTAAACAATTTCCTATTAGATTACATTGCTAGATTGCCTTCAATTCTAGAGTGTCCACAATTGTTCTTTCCCAAAGTTCTCCTACGACTGGACTTCATCACAAGATTAAAAAAGAATCAAAGTCCCTTAAACGATTTCGATAGGGGTTTATACCTAAGACCCCTCACAGGATTATAAGGATCCCAGAGATACGTATCGAGGAAAAGTCTTGAATACCTCTCTATTGTTATCAGCGCACGTAAGTATGCCCTCATAAGAATCGTTTCCTTTTTTTGACAAAAAAAAAATTTATATCAGAAAAAATATTGATTGACTCATTTATCTATGCAGAACAAATAATATGAGAGGTACAAAATTTAAATGTAACCATAATGTTGCTTTTATATTGTATAAACTCACAAAGCAAAATTATTGAAATTCCAATCGGTGAAATGTGAAATGTTCCTATGCTCACTGTCCCACAAACAAATTGAGATATCTTCTTAGTACGTTTTTAAAGGGTATAATTGTTTAAAAATGTTTCTAGAAGTTAGTTGTTAACGCAAACAACATGATACGCTATACAACTTTCGCTATATTTCACTGTTTAATTGGAATATCTTTAATTTACAAATAAATTAAAAATATTATTATATCAATATTTACATGCCATTTTGTGGAACTTTCGATATACAATTACAAAAGAGATAAAAGAAGTGAAAAATGTATAGTTTTTTCTGAGTGTTTGATTCATTAATCAAAGAAGAGAGAAATTTTTTAAAATGGTATCTTGAAATTTGGAATTGATGTTGCTATTGAATTGCAGTGTTTCAGTAAAAAAAGGATTAAAAACTTTAATAATGACATTAATCAGTGTTCTTTATTGTCAAGTATAATCATTCAGTAATAATTCAATACTTAATTTCTATCTTTCATTACTGTAAGTGTGATCTATAGACCGAAAATTTTCAAGAGAGTATGCGTGTTTTATTACAAGGTCGTATTTAACTTCACTTGTTAGTTCGTATATTTCTTGCAACTGAATTTGAAAACAGTTCCCGACAATCGTTTGAACAGAAATTTGGCACGAATATACAAACCCTCTTCCGCTGTTGTGTTGTCACTCGATGTCAGTCCTGCACTCTTGTGCTCTTCCTGATTATTATACACAGATGTAGTTGTGTTCACTGCTTCCCTTCCATCTTCTTCAGTCATCACAGGTCCGCCGGTGTCCGGTGACTTAGGACCTCTGGGATGTCAAGGATTGACAGAGACGACTGACGACAATAGGGGTTGGTTAGTGTGGTAGTTTGGAGTGCTGTAGCTGCAGCTTTGTGAATCATATGGGTAGGTTAGGGATATCAGATGAGTAGCGACAGAAAGAGTCACAAAAACTTGTCCGTGTGAGATGAGTAGAGTAGAGTATGAAAAAGGTCTGGCTGTGAACAAGAGTTGGCTTGAAACGCGGTGAGAATAGATTTGCTAAAGTGAGTGTATATGGTTTCAGTTATTGGACGATTTTTGTCTGCTGACGGATGGTGGTGTTTGGCGCAGGTATCGGTGGTTTAACAAAATGTCTTACAACCCGGTTCTGTAGGGTGACAAGCTGTTTGTGACAGAAGGGAGAGACAGTTGCCCGGGTGCCACAGGTTTTAAGTGCTAAACTCCTAATGCAGGTATCGTAGAACCTAAGCTTTATGTGCAGCTTAATAATTTTGTTTGCAAGAATATGCTTCTATAGCGTTGAGACATCTATTCCTTCTGTTCTCTCGTGTGGCTCACACAGTCGAGCCGCTGATCTATAGTCAGACCTAGGTACTTGACCGTTGGGGTCCAGAGGATTGACTGCTGGCGAATAGCGAGGGAGAGGAGGTTGAAGAAACGGAAGGTTCGGAATTGATGGTTGGTGAAGAGGATGGCTTGCCATTTGGTGAGGTTCAGTTCAAGTCTATTAGCGGAGAACCAATTGTTGAGTAGGATGGTGGTTCTTTGCAGGTTTCGGATGGCTAATCTAAGATAACGGTGTCTGGGAGTCCGACGTAACGGCGTCTATGTCGTCAGCGTACAGAAATTTCGTAACGCGATCAGGATGAGGGAGGTTCGAAATGAAGATAGAAAATAGGTACAAACCCCGAACACTTCATTGAGGAACAGCAGCAGGTATGGGGCGGGTGGGGGAAAGGAAGCGTTAGTATCCAAACAGGAAGGTTCAGTGGGACAAATAGCTGGTGAGAAGGAGGTGAAAGTGGTTAGGAAATAGGGTTTTAGATTTTTGAAGGAAGAGTTTATGGTGTATGACGTCGAAAGCGAAAGAAAAATCAAAGAAGATGGCAGACAAAGATGATGGATGACAATTTTGTGAGAAAGGGTAGGAGCAACTTCCTGGGAGTGGTGGAGAGTATGAAGAGCTGAGGATCTGTTAGGGCGGAATCCAAATTGATTGGAACGAAGTACGTCATTGGTTTCCAGGATAGGGAGAAGCTTGTTAAGAAAGCGTCGTTTGAGGAGTTTGGCAAGGATAGGAAGAAGGCTAATGAATCGATAGTAATTGAAATCACGTAAGTGTTTACCATGCTTCGGGATGAGGCTGATGACAGCGTGATTCTATAGCTGCGGGAGGTAGCCAAGGGAAAAACAGGCGTTATAAATTTTGGTTATGAGGAGGTTTGCGTTTCGTGGAAGGTGTCTGAGGTAGGTCCCTCTGATCTTGTTGGCGCCGCCAGCATTCCGTTTATAGACACCTTTGAGTCGTGTTTCACCTTTTCGGGGAAGAGGATCTAGTCTTCGCGAGGGTGGATGGTAGTTGAAGGGGTAAAGTTAATATAAGAGTGATGGGGATGTTTGGAGGGGAGAAACATTTTTCTAGAACGGCTGCGAAAACGACGACCATTCTGGCTGGTTCGTAAGTGTTTTGCGTGATTCCAGGGGATTGAAGATGGGTGATGTCTGGCACTGCTTGACGAATTGCTTCCTGTATTTTTCAGATATCGGAAGATGTTATCACAATTGCCTTGCTGAAGTAATTCAGCCACTGTTGTGAGTGGAACTGGTGTAGACGCTCCTGAAGGATCCAGCGAACTGTGAGAAAGTGCTTCTTGTCTTCCATGTTTCGTAAATAGCGACGCTGAACGCTACGACGTTCTCGAACTATGGGTGTGATGTCTAGAGAAGATGATTCATTTCTAGTGGGAGCCGGAGCAAATGTGCTGCCTTGATTATGTGAGGTGAGAATGTGGTGTGTGAGATAAGAGATAGCATGGTCAATGTTGTCAGTATTGGTGAGTGGGAAATGTTGATTTAGCTTGTGACTTTGGCAGGACGTGTAGTGTCTTCAGTTGGTTTCTATAGAGGCGGTTTCGGAGTTTGGGAAAAGGTTCTGCAATGAGAGGAGAATAGATCGGTGATCAGAAGAGAGTTCATAGCGAGAGTAAAGTGTGGAGCTCTGCATTTTCGTGGAGTGTATTGTGGACAAGGACATCATGTGTATTGTTGTCAAGATGTTGAATGTGTCCAGCTGTAGATGTATAGAGTGGGGTTTTTGGTAAGGCATGTGAAGAGAGAGTTACCTGCGGAGTTTGCTGTAATGAAGCCGTAGCTCGGATGTTTGCAGTTGAGATCTGCTGCCATGATGAGTTTTTAGCCAAACTGCCTGAGAATGTCGAGATTGGCTCCTCGGAAAGACGATTTCGGTCGTCGGTACGCTGAAATGAGGACGATTCGTCCTCGTGGTCATCCAATTTCCACTATTGTTGTCTCGATAAAAGAGAGAGGTGGGGTTGGTGTCCTCGTGTTGCGAATAATTTTGGGATTGTTGTGCCCCCATGGGGATTTGTTGCGGGTTGCGTGTGGTGTCTGTCGCCTCGATAAACCTGGAAGCGTTGTATGAAGAAGGAAGAGAGGCTAGTGAGCCATGTTTTCTGCAGAAGTACGCAGTGTATAGAGAAGTCTTTTAAAAATGGTCGCAGCTCCGTAATTTTGAGAAGGGAAGTTCCAGGAGGCGAAGGAAGTGATATAGTTTTGTGGATGCATTTGAAAATAACCGGACAATACGCTTAGCGCTGAGAGCGTCTTGGAGAGTAGGAATCTGGACTGAGGAGGATAGTGTGAATTTTTGCCAATGTTAATGGTAGTGTTGATGTCGTAGCTTTGAAGAAGAGTGAGAAATTCGGTAAGGGAGGTCATTTCATATGCGTGGAACGGGGATTAAAGAATAATTGTGGAGCTTGGACAACAGCGGCGAAGGAAGTGGAGGCAATACCGGCGGAGGGTGCTGCATTGAAAGTTCGAGGTGCAGCGTTGTGCACAGGATGGTTGGAAAATAGAACTTGACCCCGTTCCTTTGCCCTTAATACTTGTCATCGTGGTGACGTTTAGTGTCCTGATAATTAGGGCATCCTGACCATGAGGCGACATGTTTTCCTGCGCAATTAGCACAGGTGAGATGTTCCGGTCGGGCGCAGTCTGAGAACGGATGTGGTCCATCACAGAATAGACGGGTGATTTCGCGACCACTGTGGTCCCTTGTGTGGTCCCAGGAGTTACACTACCCACAGTGTGTGGGCCAATTTTTCGATGCCTTCTTCGACGTAAACTTTCACTTTTCCGATGTTACAGAGGTTTGCCTTCATCATGGCGGTGTCGGCAAGGGGTATCTCCACGCTGTATAGTCCCAGGTGGATACGTTCATATCCTTGTTTCATCTTTCTCTTCATCTCGGACACGTGAAAGACATAACCAGTCGGTTCGACCCCCGGCCGGCTGTGGCTCCCCTCGGATGCCGTACCCAATCCCGACCTCACGGGTAACGGATCGGTCCGATGGAGGAGGGGGGAGATGTTCCCGTAAGGGTCATCGGCCATTACCCGTTGGGGAAACCCTGGCTGTTGGGTAAACCTGGCTAACAACGAGCAGAGACCCTTGCGGCAGATCCCCGCAAGGTGACTCGACGAACCCGACGTAGGGAGTTCAAGCATTCCACTAGTTAGCACTTGCTTCCTGACAAGGGGGGTGCACTGTGTTCCACCATTTTGAGTGCACTACTACCGTTACACGTAACCCGCCCAGATCCTAGATAACCTGGGCAAATGGAAAGGATGTTTCGGACATATTGAAGAGACAAACTAGTTGCGTCTCGAGCAGTTACCCGTCACCAGCCCGGGATCCAGTAGGACTTCTGGATTCTGGCACACGGGGAGAGGGCTTGTCCTCGAGCACAGCTGAGTGTCTGGAGGGTGGACCCATATCCCCCAAGCAGGGCCCACCTGGATTAAGGTAGCAGCCGTTCGGTGGACCACTGGACGAATGGACGCGCCCCACCACTCTCGTACCCAATCTCCTTAAATGGAGCAATGGATCGGATGCTGGGGATTTTCACAAAGTGGGAGAGAGCAAGACATGTCCTTAATTGGTCATGATCGCGGTCTCAGGTGCCACTCAGCACTTTAAAACGAGTAGGCGAGGAGTGGACATCTCAGACAGGATCCTAGCTTGCCGCCCCAACACTACCAGTCGGTTTGACCCCTGGCCGGCTGGGGCGCCTCTCGGAGGCCGTACTCAAACCCGTGACTGCGGATAAAGGATCGGTCCGTGGGAGGAGGGGGAGATGTTCCCGCTACGGATGTCGGCCGTTACTCGTTGGGGAAACCCTGGCTGCTGGGTAAACCTGGCTAACAACGAGCAGAGAACTCCGCAAGGTGCCTCGACGAACCCAACGTATTTCGGACAGGTGGAAGAAACAAACTAGTTGTGTCTCGAGCTGTTACCCGTCACAGCCCGGGATCCAGTACGGCTTCTGGATTCTGGCACACGGGGAAAAGGTCCGCCCTCGAACACAGCTAAGTGTCTGAAGGGTAGACACTTAATTGAGTCGACCCGGATTAAGTTAGCATCCATTCGGTGGACCACTGTACGAACGGACAAGCCCCTCCACCCCCGTATCCAATCTCCTGAAATGGAGCAACGGATCGGATGCTGGGGATTACACGAAGTGGTAGAGAACATGACTTGTCCTTAAGTGGTCAAGATCGCGGTCTCGAGTGTCACTCAGCACTTTAAACCGAGTAGACAGGGAAGGGGCATTGAGATTATGGACTATCTGACGCCCCTTAAATGGGTTGGACTCTGTCGGGCTGTGGTTTCCACACCCGTGGTACGGGAAGGAAGTTCAAGCATTCCACTTGCTTCTGATCGGTGAGCAGGATCGATGCTCGGCTACTACCTGTGCATAAAGTAGTAGGAGTACGACAGCTAGACGTGTTCCCGTCAACCAGTGCGTAGACTGGTAGGCCACTAACCCTGTAACCCTAAATCCAGCCCAGCCCGGGCGGGTAGGGTGGCCGACTGAGTCGGCAGTCTCTGACACTCGACGGACCTGGTGGGTGCTCTTGGAACCACATTGTGGACCCAAGATGTCACCAGTAGACACATAGGAAGGTCTAAAGTATAATGAAAGAGTACGTCCTTCAAAAAAGATCATGATCTTTATATAAAATAGTAGTGCGACCACAGTCTGGTATAAGTAGTTCCATTCTTGCAAACTAAGGGATCGGATTCGTGTTTAACACGAACCATTATAGTGCACAAGAACGTGAAAGACACTATCGTGCGAAGCTACTTCTTTTGGCCAGATGATCCCCTCGGGTACCCCACCCAATCCGGACCTCACAGGCAACGGATCGGTCGGAGGGGGGAGGGGGGAGATGTTCGTTGGGGACAGGCAAACGGGTTGCACCTCGAGCCGTTACCCATAGAACGCTTGGTAATCCAGAAAGATTTCTGGACTCCGTAACATGGGGAGAGAACTTGTCCTCGAGCACAGCTAGATGCATGAATGGTAGTCTTTTAATATCGTCTACCTGGATAAAGCAGGCCGCCGTTCGGTGGAACTCTGAATGAATTGAGGGGCACCACCACCCCCGTACCTAATCTCGGGTTTGCGCCTTAAGTAACAGATTGGATACAGGAGATTTCACGAAGTGGTAGAGGTTTAGTCACGATCATTGGGTGGTCACGATCTTAGTCTCGGGTGTCACTCAGCACCTTAAAACGAGTAGGTAGTGTAGGGGCATTGAGCCCTCAGACTGATGTGGACAGCCTGCCGCCCCTTAATTCGGTTGGTTTCTGCCGGGCAGTGTTTTCCCCAAACGTGGAACGGGTAGGAAGGTACGAATTCCTTTAAGCTGGCGTTACTTCCGATCGGTGAGCAGGATTGTTGATCGGCTACTGTTTGTGCATATAGCAGTGGGGATATGACGTGTCCCCTAATAAGTGCGTATACTGATAGGTCACCTGTAGCCTAACCTCACAGACCAACTCGGGTGGGCAGGGCGACCGCTGAGTCGGCAGTCTCCGACACGGGACGGACCTAGAGGGTGCTCTCGGGCTCATACACTCCCGAGATGTCACTGTAGACTCAAATGGAATGTCCCTTATAACACAAAAAGGTGCGAAATGTTCTAAAAAGGTACGATATTATATAAAAAGTAGTGCGACCAAAGTCTGGTAAGTAGTTCTTATTAATGAACTAAGGGGCCGGACTCGTGTGAACCACGAACAAATATGTATGAACAACAAGTAAATGTATGAACGTGAATGACACGGAACCCTTGTTTTAAGGGTAGTGACATCTTCGTTGAGTTGTAAGCCGTAAAGCACCCGGTGGTGGCTCTTCTCTTCAGTCACGCGAAAGAAGAAGTAGGAGGTAGCTGGATCTTCCATCTCTTGCTGATTCAATTTCCTCACAACCGCCTTGTGGTCATGGATGGTGGGAAGATGCACTATGAAGTGGGTGCGACAGTTGCGTCCAGTGAGGATAGATTTAGACGATAATTGAAGAATGCGGATAAGCTCTAACGTGTCAAGCACATTTTCAATATAGATGTCGCCACCTCTGCAATCGTTGCGGGAGTAACCACGGGTGGTTAGAGTGGCTTCTGGAAGGTGGGATATTGTGCATTTGTTTGTGATTGTGCAAAAGATTGTTGCGCGAATCATAAATAAAATACATTCATTGACTAGTATTTACTTACCAACCCGTCACTCTCCAATGAAATTAATTGGTATTCACTTTTATGAACATTTTGCGCGAGAAGCTTTTTGAAAACATATAATTCAACATAAAATATTAAATCACTTTCAGCGATAAATTTAGTAAGTACGTTAATTTTTATTATGATCCACTAATGTGATATATGTATGGAGGAATTAGCATTTGACATTGCCTTACTTTAATAAAAACTTTAACTTATCTTATTTGATTCAGTACATCGCTTAAATATAAGCTTGTTTTTAAAAAGGTTTTTTATTTAGTATTTTATTACTTTCCAATTACTCAGAGTGTGTAAGGAAAGTACAGTAATCGGTCGAAAAATAATTGTGATCTCTACGGATCTTTGCGAATTTGTTCCAGGAGAGTCTATTTTCAAATTTTGGTGATGTCCAATATCGTATGCCTGTGTATTTTTATACATGAATGTAAAAAATTTTGTTCCCCTCTAACTAACGAACAAATTCACGCATCGAAACCAAACTTTTCGCTATAACTTTGACTTCAAATGCGTTGGGAATAGTAGCCTATATCTGGACAATTCATACCGCCTTTATTTATACATCCGACTCTACTTACTGTTTCCTAAAATTCAAAAATTTGAAACTGAATGTAAGCATTTTGATTGTTCTATTTATTTTGCGTACAGATTGCCAAACCGCATTCATGTACATCGCACCGTTGTGGAGATACAGCGAAAACTCATTAAGCAAAAAAGGGTAATCTTTTTGGCGACTTTTTTAGATCAGTCTAATAGGCAATTCAAAAACGTTTAATGTGGAAGACAATAGTGTACTTTAATTTGCAGGTATGTTGTTTGAAAGAGTACTATATAATGTTGTGAGGGTAAATATTTTGAAACCAATAGATCTTTTAAATATGTCATCTTGTTTAATAATTAAAATACAATCTGATTTCGTTTTGAAGTGGTTTTCTTTTTTTTTAAATTTTAGTGTTGTGTGGGGTTTTAAACGTAAAGTGTTTTTGTTATGAATTATAATTAAAAAGTAGAGTGGGGCACACTCCACATATTTTTTCCAATTATAAGCATTCGTTATCTTTTTTATCTAGCACACAACAAACACAATTTCTTCAAGCAGAACATGCACAACATTTATTTACTTTGATTCTTATGTAATATATGCAGAACTGATTGTTCGTATGTTAAATTTACTTTAAATACCTAGTTACATAACGTTGAGTATTTCAACCTTAATAGTAATATTTCCCTTCTACCTTGATTTGGATATCATGAAATGCAAAAGCAGTCAATTAAACCTCGAAAACTTTTGAGTGCTAACTACTCTCTTTGTCACCAAACCTCCACAGCAACCAATATTATCGTTTTAATAATTAGCACATTATTAATTCTGTAAAAGTCTACTACGAATAACAACTTCTCATAGACTCCATATCACTCTGTGCTTTCTGAGTACTTCACGGGGTGTTTCGAAAAAAAACCCAGATATTTTATTTGCGGCGAATCTTAAGGCATACTAAACGGAAATTTTGTTTGGTGGAAGCGTCATGAATTAAGCTAAAACTGCCAGTGCGTAGGAGGTGACGAATTGAGACCCCATCTTATTCATTTGCGCTACTTGTAGCTCGTCTCCTATATAATTTTTTTTTGTGGGGCTTTACGGCTCGCTGACATCTAGGTCATTAAGGCCCTAAAATTCTGTACAGTTAGGGTAAATGGAGTCATGCACTAAAGAGAGCCAACATGACTCTCCCCGCATGTGGAACTCGCCGAATGACTCAACCATACCCACTAAAAACCCTCCTGAATTACAACTCAAAACTCAAATATCAACACATCTCAAAACATTACACACATCATTACAAAATTAAAAATGAAATTAAAAAAGAAGAAAATGTAAGATTCCTTAGTGTCGGGATCGAAAAGAACAAGAGGTGACAAAAGGAGGTCAGGAAAGAGAAAGGAAGGATCCTAGCACAAGTAAGTGGAAGTAATGCCAAACTCAGTTCGCGGCCCCATGTTTGCCAAACACATACTTACTAGATTTAAGTCCCCTGGGGGTATTGTATAAAGTATGTCTTGACTTTCTATCATGATTTTTAATAAAAATATATGGGATGAATCAAAATATCTTCCAACAGTTTGTTGAAATATCGCTTACTTGATTCTATATAAGAATCTCCGTATAATCATAAGATTTTCGAATACAACTTTGAAATATGTCTTAAAACCCTTTGCTTTCACAAGTAAAATTTGAATGATCGCAAATGTTGCGTGAACAACATTCATGTTTTACGGGAACTGTCTCAACAACTGTTCCATATGTGAATAAGCGGCTTCGAACATGTGACCTTTGCTAAATCTACAACGCGACGTGAATGTAATACGTTCTGCACCAGTCACGAAATCAAAAGGCGGTGTCAGAAGTCGCTGAAAACTTAATGTTTTGAACATGGAGTTCAAAGCATCTGCATTCCATTATGTTTACTGCCTGTCAGTCACTAGGAAACTCGCCTTGAGGCGACGGCTGTCTCTAGTCGTAAAAGCGATGGATTGTTCGAAGATGCAGCAAAGGGAAAGTATTTTAGCCTGCGGAGAGGAAAATAAAATTTACAAAAACATCTTAGAATAGAAGGAAAATTAAATAAGGAACAATAGATAGTTATTTTAGTATATCGTTTGGAAACAATCAATTTTAGAAGTAAATTCATTTTAATTCTTTTCGTATGTTATTATTGAAAGGTAGAGTGTTACAACTTTTCTTCATATTAGTCTCTGTAATTAAATTATTAACTTTTACGACCTTTTACAGACCAAAAAATATATTTCGTCGCTGGTTAGCCACTTTGTAAGATGATACTGAATAGCTAGAATCTAGAAAACATTTCATTTCTATAGAACGGCTTTGCTTTTATAATGAACAGTCTTTGAACATGTTACGCACGCACCTAACCCCTGAGCGATTAATAAAATATCAATTTTCAATTACTGGTGTTTTATACTTGGTATTTGTGGAGCGTTAGTGACATTATCAAAGAATGATAAATTAACGTACATACGTCATACAAACAATATACAAACGTCTCTTAATTTATCATTCTGGTGTTTTATGACACATACATACTCTTGCTCTAAGTAACTGCTGTTACGAACCAAACGTTCGTAAAGTGCTCATCTACATATTCCTCATCCATTACGAATCACAAGTTATTAGTGTTCTATGAGAAACTTAATATTTATTCCATGTGTATAAGTACTCCGTGAATACATAAGTATTCCATGAACATAAACATTCTATGGAAGCTATAATCTCCTTATCAATTGCAAGTTCCGTGATTGATATCGATAATAGTTTCATGAACACGCTCCATGTAAACGTTCTGTACGCCAGCTATATAAGGAGCAGTGTTCGAGCCACAATCATCCAGTCTTCACTACAGTGACATAGCGTCACTATGCGCATGCAGTCCATGCAGTGTTCATGCAGTCATACTTCAGGGTTCGCTATGATACCCTGGGGACACGTCGCCGTGTTATGTGACATGCTGTCACTCTTCTGCTCGCTATATTCTTCGAAACATTGAACATGCAAATGTATCAATGATACGAACTATTTTTTGGAACATGACTTTATATGCAAAGTCATTCAACTGCTGCGCCATCACTATACATGGCATAGCACTGTGAGCAACTGAACAAAAACATTGAATATATTTGTTCACAAACGTTTTCTAAGTTTCAGTTATTGTTACTGCATCCATTCTCCAAGGCTGTTACGAGGAAACTACTCTACCTTCACGGAAGACCACGGCAATGCGGCCATGGCAGCGGAGGAAAACAATGCTATGAAGCATTTCAAATCTTATTAAGTATTTACTCTCGTACTAACGAGATCTGCACTCAGATTAGAGGCTCACTCAATCTAGTGCATCATAAAAATCCTGCAAATTCTATGGTTATTCTAACCACTATTAATGACTAGCAGGTACTATTGTATATATGAAATTTAAGTAAGTTACGGGGGGGTTTTACTCAAAAACTTGAGTCCAGCGAGGGTTTTTTGTTTGTTTGTGTAGACCATATGCGGTCATACTTCATTCTTGCTCACTTACCACTTCTTAATTCTGTCTAAACTGGGAAAAGGGTGATATAAGGGGATTTACATAAAAAATTGTTTATGCTTTATGATACTAATTTATCTATGTACCTTTGTAACAACTGCTGTAATTTTTGAAAACAATTTTTTTTACGTATATTTAAATGTGAAAAATTGACAATAATTATTGTTTATTATTCTTATTGCTATATTTATATAGACACAAATTAATATACGACCTTAAATTTTAACTTACATAAATTATTTTATTTAATGTGGAGGAAAGGCTGTATACTATTTAATTATATACTATAATTTTATCGATGGCCTAAGCTGTCCAAAACTAGATTGCGTTTCAACACACAATAATTCATAATGTTAAGTCCGTAACGAAAGAACAGACTGGAATAATCATATTCTATCACCATCTAAAAATAAATACAAAATAAATTATTTACATATTTCACCGAATTTCTAGTTACGTCTACCGAAATACCACTTTCTTCAGCTCGTCAACAAGAATATTATTTAGATTCAAAGGAAGCTGTATAATCAACATATAAAATACATTATTACACTTTGTCACACTCCATTTAGTCCTTTAGGTCTCCATTCGCCAAAGTACACATAAGAACGGAGAAAGAGAAAAGAAAGAATACAATGCACTCTGTAGCATACTAACCAAGCAGTCTGTTGGGAACGCACTGATTTACTGCGCAAACGTTAAATAGTGTGTGTGTGTGTGGGGGGGGGGGCACACACACACAGAGTGTGTGTGAGAGAGAGTGTGAATGTCGGCGTCCAGGTCCATTAACCACGCAACCCAACAACAAACCCCTAAGCGTAGTTAGTTTCACCTCATCGCTCGCAGCGCCTTTTTCACGCCGGAGCGGCAAATAGATGAACTAAGTAGACGTCATGATGTTGACAGCACCGATTGGGGTACTCTCAGAACGGCACCCTATCTTCCACTTGGACAGCGTTGTTATTAGAGGTATTTCATTTGAACTCAAGACGCACTGTAGATGGCAGGCGTAGCGACACTTCTCATTAAGTTACATTATTTGATCTACATTTGCAACTTTGATTTCTATGGACCACAGTTGGAAAAATGATTTCATATGTTTGCATTTAATCACATCAAACTAATCAGTACCAGAAAATTATTCTCAGAAAATAAGAAATTTAGAATATCAGACATCAACCACAGAAGAATATATAATTTCATTTTAGAATTACCGGTACTCTTTTAAATTGAAAAGTTAAATTGCTGTGTCAGGTATACCAATTAATGAACTGGGATATGGTTCATACGATTTATGTTCAGAAAGAGTTAGTTCCTTTACCTCGTAAACTCCCTCTGTTGTATTGTCTTTCGATGTCAGGCATTCACTCTTGTACTCCTCCTGATTATTACACACAGATGAAGTTATGTACACTGCTTCTCTTCTTTCTTCTTCAATCGTCCCAGGTCCGCCGGTGTACGGCCAGTTAGTGATGCTAAAGTGTTAGGGAGTGATGGAGAAGACAGACGGCAATGGGGGTTGGTCAGGATGTATACTTTGCAAAGATGGGTAGAAGCTTGTTAAGAAAGCGTCGTTCGAGGAGTTTGCCAAGGATAGGAAGAAGGCTAATGGATCGATAGTAATTGAAATCACATAAGTTTTTACCATGCTTCGGGATGATGTATAACGGGGGGGGGGTGTATAACGAGATATACCATTATGGAAAAGTGTGCGCGCATTTTTTTCTGTTCTATAAGGCTTTCTTTTGGTTTATAGATTAAGTACACTAATAAATCAAAGAAATTTATTTTAACGTTAATATTAGGGATGATACATTCCCAAATGTACAGAATTATAACCTCACTTTTTATAAAATTGCGATAATTCAGGAAGGAAAGGGGATGAAAAGGTGCGCTATAGAGGTATAGTTTCAGAGCAGTTTAAAAAACACGTTCAGCGCCAAGGAAAATAAGAAAACAGTAAGAAGAATTTATAATGTGGTAATTTTCTTAGAAGAAAAGTTATGTGAACATCTATCGTGATAAATAGATAAATTCCATTGGTGGCATAAGGGACATTTAAGGTGGTAAGTGTATACTAAGACAAATTACATAAAAAGAGTGGATAGATACGTTATTAAGTTGGACTATAAGACCAATAGCCTTGTTTTTAACGCTTTATAACTATCTTAAAGGGGATAGGTTGGTAACAGGTGTAGTGAAGTAGACTGTAGAAGGAAGGAAAACGAAAACGTATAATACTGATAGAATAACACAAGAAAATCGGACAAGATAAGTTTTGTGAAAGGTGAATGTGCTAGAATAAGTATGTGCTATAAGGAATTCCAAGTTGGTATAAGGAATTAATTTAAAAGGGCAAAGTGTACTTGAAGCACTCTTCTTCTCAAATGGATGAATACATTGAGCCAATGCAGTGTTACGCTTATATGCGGCATGGCCACATTGCTTCAGGATGTCGAGTGGAGCATATATGTAGTCAATGTGGGAACACGAGCCACTCTTATGCGAAATTTCCGAATAAAAATGAGAAAAGCCGGTGTATCAATTGCTTTCGGAGAGGACAACCGAGTGGTCATTGTCTAAGAAATAATTAAATACAAGGATTATCTTAGAATACAAGAAATAGTGAACAGTAACATAGATTATGAGAGCTATAATCTTGGAAATGAATTTACAGAGAAGTCAGATTAGCACGCTTTAAATGATGAAGTATATAGGTGAAAATAGCATAGATATATACTTAATACAAGAATCTTATATGCGGATCGGTTGATTGTGGAATGTATCGTTGAGAATAAGAATCGTATACAAAGTGAGTGGAAGCTCCGCAATTATAGTGTGTAAGAGTACCATTGAGCTAATGGAATATAAACATTAAACATGTGAGTATTAACAG